>CABFWO010004454.1:0-64424 GCA_902155825.1 Timema genevievae
CGAGTAGTTTAGGCGTGAAAGCGTAACAAACAAACAAACAAACAAACAAACTCACATTCGCATTTATAATAGTTAGGATAAGGATAAGGATTCTTATCTTATTTTACCATCGTCTTAACATTTATTATTCCATACATTTCAATTAGTTAAATGTAGATAGTTTATTTTATTATACTCAAATAATTTTACATGTATATTTATGTAATAAAAGAAATAATTACATGTCATGTTGTGTAATACGTTTAAAATTACTCGCCATTTTAACATTAATACTACCCGCAGCGGTGGTTGCATGTTCTTAAGCATCACTCTTGCAGTAGACTAGACTGCCGATAACGGGGAGGTCGAGATTCAAATCTCAGTCAGATGTAGGGTGTTTCTTCCTTAATTGTTTTCCACTCTCCCGCCACGCAAATGCGAGTATACTTACTCTCAATATAGCCTTCATAATCCCTAAACCCACCATCTTTAATTTGTATATAAGATTATAACACGAAAGGGTAGTAAAACGCGGTGCTAAAAATAACCTCAAGGTAATAACCAGTTTAATCGTAGGCGTAAGGATTAGGAGGATAATTTTTAGACGAACCTCGTGTGCTTTAGCAATAAATGAGGATGAGGGAAGCGCAAATACATAAAGCTCACTTGCTACCTAAGTAGGTCAAGATTAGAGCCACTACATCCCTTCCCTGGTAGCCTAGTATATTGCGAGCCTGACGTTTTAGACCCCGTACAGGTAGTTCAGTTCCCTAATAGCTTATCTTAAAGACATGGCTTAGCCATGAATCATGTCAAACCACATTACTGAGAAAACCGTAAAAATCAACGTTACATAATAATTACGTGGCTGTTATAAACTTTTCTTTATAAAACTTAACGACGCAGTTACAAAATTATTCCAGCGCTCATTATGTATTTTTATCGTAGCAGGTTTTGGCAGTGATATCTTTATGAGCGCAGACGTTCGTTGCGTGCGAGCTACTAATTATTAGTAAGGGGAGTGGTTACCACTGACATTGACAAATGGTCGATAAAAATAGATATTGTGTAAGTAGTTCGGAATAAAACTGTTAGAAAACACTATTTTATAAAGTTAAATTTGTAGGGTAACTTAACCAGAATCTGAGTTAAACATTATGTTGTTCAAAGTACCAAACATCATAGGTATGGTTGGTTTTCTGAAACGAGAAATAAATGAATTTACATAGTTTTATATTTTCTACTTCTTCCCGTCTTAGCTACATGGAATTTAATTATGTTAGTCGAAAATTAGTAAGGTGGGGGCACTTTAACATCATCATGTAGCGAGCGCTAATGTATAAAAGGGCCATCTTAGTCTGTTTACTGTTTATAAGTAAATGCTGGAATAATTGTATGAATGAAGGAATGAATGGAAGAATGGATGGAGGTAATATAATAATTATATTGGAAATTTTAGGCAGTCATTTTATATTCACTATTGTTATTATAAGCGTGTTTAGTTTAATTAGTTAAGTGTGAGACAAGGCAAACTAGCCTTAGCTTCACCAAAATGTTGAATAATAAATACAATAAATAAATAAATAGTCAGCACATAAAGTGCCGCGGTGTCTTGATCTTACTCAGATTGCAAACATGACATCCATAACGTAAATATAGCAGAAGTTTTTCCTCACGAACCCGAGGAATTTGAGCTCAACATATTTATGTCTGTACTTGTCTGGCTTATCTGTCAGTATGTTTAGCTATCCATAAATAATAATACTCTCTGAAATCATTTATATTCAGGATTTAAAATGGATTTTAATAGGTCTTAATTCTGAATCCCTCCTTTAGTAACACAAAACATCCCTATGAAATAATGGCATTCATTCTTGGTGAGAAAATTTACGTAACACAGGTTGGTAGGGTGGAGGGTTGGCTAAATGTCTGCATGGTGTTACATGGGGGTAGGGGGGCTAGAAAGGTAAGAAAAAAGCGTTACGTGGTTTATGGACGAGTCCTTATTACGACAAACAAACCCTGCAACGTTCCAGCTATAAATTGTTATTTTAGGAGCTGAAAGATTTATTATGAATGAACTTTAGTTACGTGGTATAAAACCATCAACAAAGGGTTACGTTTAAATAAAATCGCAGATCAAAAGCTGTGTTGAGGTTTTAATTTACTCATATATTTCTTAAACTAATGGTAATCCATTTATAATTGTTTTAAAATTGTGTTTGTTTATTTAATATTAAAAACTCAGTTTTCTTAGTAGCAAGTCACAAAAATGTTTATATAAATTCAAATATGTCTGAGATTTTTCATGTTTTGGAATAGAAGCATTTTTGAATGAGTGATTGGTGAAAAAAATGGAAATTTTAACAGCGTTATATTAGTAAACAAGGCTAAGCCTTTCAAATTTCTTTCTTTTAAAGATACAAAATGTGGTGAAAACAAACATGGTTAATTTTCTTGTGAATATAAAGTGATGTACTGCCCCACATAGAGACAATATGTATTCCCAATATAAGTTTACTGATTTTATAAGGTACAAATAAAAACACCATTTAACTGGACATGATATCCGACTTATAGAAGATCGATTTTTTTAAAAAAATACTCTTTTCTTTGACGATAATGTATTTTCTTTTAAATTGTGATATGAGACCATTTTCAAAGTATTATATAACACTTCCTTTTATTAACTGAACACTAACAATATTAAAAAAAAACCAATTCAACTTATAAAAAGCAGCTCTAAAATCAGACAAATATAAGGTTGCTATCAAAAAGTTGATTGTAATTTTTACTTTCTCACATCAACAGAAAGTATTTTAATCGTGACAAAAATTGATCTCGAGATTGTGATGAATATTTACGTTTTATGTGAACCAGAACCCAAAAAGATTAGATTTTACCGTTCTCTATATCTCCATGTTTGTCTGTCTGTCGATCCTGGACACAAATCCAAAGCGGTTTGATGGATTTTATTCAAACTTGTTATATAGATTCTATAGGGCTATACGCCAGGAAGCTTTTTTTTATTTCAACACTTGAGGTAGTTTACAAAGGAGTTATATTTTTAAATTTATATATTTTATATAATAGCTATAACGTATCTACGTTACGTACGTGGTATACTAAGTCAAAGTTTCCGGGTTCGATTCCCATCTCCAGGTGTCATTTTTCAATTTTAAAATAATATGATATTTATATGTGGCTATAACAGTAATTTAAAAAAATAATGGCTTTGCTATTTAATCCATTATAACGATTTTGTTTAAAATTAATATAAATTCCAAATATTTCAAAAATGGCTCTGACGATTTTTTTTAAATGTTAATCTGGGGATTGTATGGTGTGACCAATCACAATGTATATTTGTTGTTGGGGTAGAAACTTGTTTATGATTAGTTAGTTTATTGATTACTTATTTCTCAAAATCTTTAAATATTAAAAAAAAATGGCTCTAATATTTGGTTCAAAATGTGTAGACTCTTTGGTAATTTCTTTTAGAATATAAATATTGTATATATTAGTATTTAATAATATAGTTCATTTAATAGTTGTTTACTCATGACTTGTTTGATTTTTACCTTCTCATATCAAGAGAAAGTATTATGAAATTAAAATGTTCAACATCGATAGGCCTATTATGATTAATTTTTACGTTTTATATGTGTCCGAACAAAAAAAAATTAATATTACAATTTTTTTTGTCGACCCCTGGTCACGGATCCAAAATGGTTTGATAAATTTTGTTTAAAATAACTACATTTAGATTTTATAGGGCTATATCTCTGGAGATTTTCTTGATTTTGACTCTAGACCTCAAATATAGAGAAGTTTACTGACGAGTGATTTTTTAAACCCCAAGTTTTTTTAAATGGCCTTAACAATTTTTTCTAAAGTGGATAAGGGTTTGATCCCGAAATAATATATTATACCTGATTTTTGGGTAAAAATTCGTTAAATGAAAGTTTACTGATGAGTGATTTTTGAAAATTTTAAATAATTTAAAAATTGTTCTAGCGATAATGTTTAGCATGTGCATATTTGTGTTTTGGGATAGAAATCGTCAAAATGTAGTTTACTTTTGACTTATTTTACAAAATCTGAATATTATATTTACAAAAAATTGGCTTTAGTGATTTGGTTCATAATGGGTACATAAGTTTCTTACACGTTAAATAGTTATATAATATGTATTTGTTTTTCTAAAAAAAAATGTTTTTTAAGGTAGTTTACCTATGACTGTTTTGCGTAAAATTTGTTTTGATTTTCAAAATAGCTCTAGCTATTTTGTTAAAAATTAATATCAGGGGAATACTTTACACGATAAATTATAAAGTATCTTTATTTTTTAAATAAGTTAATTTAATGATAATTTATCTACTACAAATTATAGAATATTTTAAATTTACCTTGAAAATTTAGTTCAAGATGCGGTACCTGGGAACAGTTTTTCATGATAAATAATAAGGCTGTTTTATTTTTACAAGTTACGAATAATTTACTGCCAGTTTACAAATATCTTCAGACGAAGTTGGCGTCACCCGCATCCACGCTCGAGAGTGGATGTGTCCTCGCCCGATACAATTTTCAGACGGCGTGGGTAAAACTGTCATTCGCACTTTGTTCTATCCAGTTTGGATTGTGCGATTGTTCAGTACTATACTTATTTTTATGTGCTCTTGACAAACTCTCAAAGTCTGGGCTCAATTTCATGCAAATTTCTCTCCAAGCTTCTATTGTGCAAGTTTGGAATTTGTAACCTAATCTTGCCAATACTTGTCTCACAGAACTTGTATTTCTTGGATCTTGGACTAATCATATTGGGGTCCATATCTGCATTCGTATTGAACAACAAAACTTTGAGAAAGCAAATGAAACAAAAAGAGACACACCTTCTGAAATTCAACGGGCGAATGGAGGATTTGTCAAAGGAGTGCCAAGCGGTGCGCGGGCTTTTTCCGCTGCATGTGAATAGACTTGTCCTATTCGTTGTGTGTGCGAGCGAGCCAATGAGGGGCTGCGTTGCATTTCATCCGCTTGCGGGTGACGTCAGCCTCCCGCCTCGTGTGACAACCGGCCGCGTGTCTTAGCGGTCAGTGCACCTGGCTACGAGTCTAGGGGTCCCGGGTTCGATTCACAGCTGGTACCACGGGTATTCTTACCTTAAGTGGAATGATCCCAACGGTCACCAGGGTTTGGTAGATTAGGCTTAAGTTAGGTTTAAGATTCACCCCATCTCCACAACTTCATAATGACTATATCACATGATTTCATTGCGGGTACGACGTGTAGACAACCTCCACATGTATATCCTGGACAACGTTCTGTGCCAACAGAGCGGATAATAGTCTACCTACAGGCGACCGAATCTGGATGCCATCCATGTCCTTTGCAATAATATATTCCATAAGATATAAAAAACCTTAATGCAGAGGTCAGTAATTTTAAACAGTCCCGCGCTTAGACATGGAAGTGGCCGACACCAGCTCCGTCCGGAAGGGTCTAATTCACCAATAACCAGAGAACATATAGTAATAATAATAATAATAATAATAATAATAATAATAATAATATTTATTTATAATTTCCCACCATTTAATAACTAAGGCATTTATTCTGCGTTACCCAGTTCTGTGGTCTCACTCTCGCAATACATTTAACTGCAAATAACGAGAAGATCAACGTTCAAACCAAGTTAGGGTACACTGAGCTTTATTTTTATAAATTATTTTACAATCCCCCAATACGCCAATGTGGGTACACTTTACTTAAATTCAACTTTCCTCATCCCTAACACTTTAACCTAATTATCAGATGTCCGTGTAAACCGGACGGGAAGTGAAACACAATTATAAAAAAAACTTAGGTGTTTAAAACAAAAGAGTAACCCCCCCTCACGCCATGTGTGTGTATTTTCCCGTTCAAATTCTTACTTGGATCTCCTCCCAATTATCTCTCCAATAAATGTCTCAAACTAATCAGCCAGCAGTATGCTGCCGTAGATTACAAATTCCGTCAAAGTATATTTTAGAATGATTAATCAGTCTCATTAAAGGTGCAGGCATCAGAATACAGATTGGTCAATTAGCGTCAATTACGTTTAATTGCTCAAATACACTTTGATAAATTAATGGTTTCACGCACGTCATGGCATCCCCACGCATGAGATTCAATCAATTTAGCTGCTCAGGCCTTTTGGGGGGTCAACGTTGAAATAAACTGCCCATAGCACGTGTGCACAGAGAGAAAAAAAAAGTCCAATTCAAATATTATATCATTTCTCATCACAGGATATACTAATTCAACTAAATCATACGTAAATTAATTGATCCGATTAAAAATACAGAGGAAATATTTCCTAAACCACACCGGAAATAGCTGCACTGTACCTATATTTGGTCGAATATAACAACAGGCATGGAGTGTGGTCTTTTATAACTTCGTTAACAATGGTTCGTAAATAATTAAATATATAAATCAAATATTCATAAAATTGAATTGACTTTTGGTAATGCGTGTTTAATTAAAGAACATAGATTGTCCTCTGTACACAGGATAACATGATGAATAAAATAAACAAGTGCAAACAATCTAGGCATTGTTTTTCAACCTCTTTAATCTAATAAAATCAAATATTATTTTTATGGTTTATCAAACTGTTGTAAGAATCCTATCATACATGTGATCATTTTTACAAACTCATCACTAAAATAATGTTATTTCTCAAAGTTTTACCAATCTCGTAATTTTATGATATTATTGTTTTAGCAAAATAAAATTAATTTAAACTGGAGAAAACATTTAAAGGGGCTACAACCTGTATGGCAGCAAACCTCCAAACTGAACCATTTTGATTGTTTTAGAAACTTGTTGAAATAATCAAAATAATAAAAGATAAATATTTACTGTCACTAAGAGCAATACAGAATTAAAGTAACTATATTTCGGTAAATTAACAAAGCTTAACACCCACATCGGAAATCACGCGGTCTATCTAGTAAGATTAGCCAGTGCCGTGGATAACTTTTTTTTAGTTGTTTATCACACTCATTTTACGCAAATACGGGTATATTTATTTTAAACTTTACCTTCCTCAACCTTACCCACTAGCATTAATGAAATATTTGTAATCTTTAGGTCTACGGTGAAACGTAGAAAAACAAAAAACGATAAAAAGCTTAGCATAGATAATATTGCTATTAACAAAAATATTGTCGATCTTGGGGGTCTTGAGGTAAGGTGCTCCCTTCAGGACCCGATGATCGTGGGTTAAAACTCAGCCAGGGTTTGAGGGTTTACTTGAGCAATAAAAATCCGTAGCACAATTTCCTTCAAAGGGTAAGTAAAGCCGTCGGTCCCATGTCGATTGTGGTATGTTTTAAAATAACTCTTAAAGGTAGGTCTATGTAAAACCTTAACCAGCAAAATTGGTAGAGTCTTTTTCTCCTGCTCATATTAATAATCTTGGATTGATATAAGTCCGTTCAAAAAGTACAAGTTAAATAGCTCAAATAAATAAAAACATAATTATTTAGTTAATAAATTTATGAATTAATGTTACGGTGCATCTCACATATCTTCTATCTTATATTAAAATAGAGAAATTTACTAAAATTTAATGATATTAATTTGTCAATAGAAATCATATACATTGTTGGAGAAAAACTATCTCAAAGAACATACATGTAATAATATAAATTGTTACAGAAACATTGAGAAAATAATAATATCTCTGTTCAACAAAGAGCATAACAATCAATCTCATAATATCTTTAAAGACTACAAAAAATATATATTTTATTATAGCTCAGAAACCATTAGTATTGTAAAAGTATATTTCAAATAAAAAATGTAATTTCTAAAACTACCACAATTTTTCAATGATAAGCTATTTAGTATCTCAAATTAGTTGCTGTAATATGATAAAAAAATTGTAAATTTCTGCTTATTCAAGGTAGCCCCAAAGTAATTTTCACGGGAAAATGAGGGTCTCCATTTTGTATAATAATCCTTAACAGTTCCTGGATACCAATCTTTATATCGGATTTTGAGAAAATCGATTATTTCGATCTTTTTCTTCGGTAAACTACCCTTAATTTTATGGTTAGATATCTAATTACAAAAACTCCTCGGGAGAGACCTTTTGAAGACCCTTTGTATCAAGTTCTAGCCCTATGGATAAATGGCTTAGGCTCTAGGCCGATATACAGACACACAGACAAACGGCGTTGCGAAAACAACTCTTTCAGTTCCAGGGGTGAATGGAACATCACATTTATAAAACTCTAAAGTTAGTTTATTTGACGATCACAATACTTCTCTCTCCGAGAGGTCGATCGATAGTAAGTACATACAACTAAGAAGTTTGCACTTATTCAATGGGTGAAATATCTACGTTCAACGTATTAAAACAAAAGGCTGTAATTATAGAGTTTTAAATGCGGTGCTGATCCCAAAGGTACTCAGTATCTGAAAAAATATGTTTTATTTTTTATAAAAAAAATATTGTGTATAAATTTAGAGTGTGTTCAGAAACCAAATCATTGGTCATTTCCTCCAAAATATAAAGAAAATCTACTGTATCCTTGATTTCCAAATCAATATTGAAAGCTCACAGTTGATTAGGCTATTCATATTTTCATTTCCCTCTCTAGCTCTTTAGCTATACCCGCTGACTTACGCAAAGAAAGTAAGTAGTGATTAGGAAGTATAACTAGCAAACCTAATAAAGAAACTCCTCTACGACGTGCGCACCCTCACCCCCCCTACGTCACCCAACCCCCCAGCCTCCAATGGAGCAACACGCATGCGTGCTTCGTTNCGAACCCTTAAACCAAGCAGCTAACACTCTCATACAAGAGTTCTCTCTCTGTCTTATACTACGAGGTACTTCCTATAGTTACTTTTGTTAGCGTTTTATTCCCTGGTTGCTATCTCCCTACATTCTTTCTTTTATTTCCGCAGCTAGCAACTTCTACCTCGTTTCCTCTTTTATTGTTTTCCCTTTATATATAGCTCTGCTTTTTTTTTAAACGTTGGGCTAATGTAATGAGGGATACTGTTTTGTTGTCCTTAGATGTGATTGTGCGTGATTGAAAAATAAACTAACTTGGTACAGTTGAAGGCTGAAAAAACGGCGCGTTTTTGGATTAGAGTGGATAAAATAAAATATATGTTCTCCCATGGTTTGTTGGGAGTTTCTTCGTGGTAGTCCGACACCTTAGATCAGACAGTAGCGTGTTTGTTTGCTAGGCTAAGGGTCCTGGGTTCGATTCTCGACATTGATGGGATAAATTATTATTTGTGAAATGTGGGGTTATTAATTAACGGCCAAGGCCTGGATCTTATGTCTGTTTTATATTTAAGTTAGTTTATAAGTCGTTTGCTGATATAATCAGTCAGTTCAGAAAGTGCACGTTAAATACCCCAAAAAATTAAACAAAAATCATCATGTCATGACACTCTCTCTCTCTCTATATATATATATATATATATATAATCCATTCACGATAATATAAATCAGTTTTTACATAAATAACTAAATTAATTATAATTTTACCCACATTGGAGGCACGTGTATTAAATATCAAGCTTAATTATTCTGGTTTAGCGGTTATAGGGTGGTCAGGGCTTAAGCCCGGCTGGTTTCACTGAGGGTGTTTTTATTAAAATGTTTCCAACTGATCTTTCACACAAATTAGAGTCCATATCCTCTAAATTCCACCTTCCTTACCCCTAATCCATTTATGTAATTAAATTATAATAGTCTTGATGAGAAGCAAGACGTAACTTGAGGGGGGGGGAGGGAGAAATTATAATAAATATGTCACATCTCATGTTAGACTTAAAAGCATCACCTCCTCTACGTAATTTCAATTTTATTACCTATCCTAGAAATATATCTTGAATTACAACAGATTTTTTTATAATCATAATATTTGAGTTTTTAGAGAAAATATGAGAGTAATTTTAAAATTAATTAGAAAAGAAATACACATAAAATCTCACCCTTTATTTAGGTTTTTGTTAAATTTGTTTACTAAACCATGTAGGCATATAAGTTAGACAAACATTAAAGTTTTAATAAACAATAAAAGTATAAGTAGTCTATCCGATTTATTTCCTATAAATTATCTCTTCCATATTCCTACCCAATATGTGGATAACCTTGTCAGGCAGTAAGACTTAGAGAACACAAAAGATCAAAGAAGTCGAAACCGTTTGAAGCGGCCAATGCCAATCAGCTTACAAGACAAATAGGTGGTTACACTATAACCTTTCTCATTCATAAAACCATTAGATTAATTATTACATAAGCGAATGGGTAGGCCTACTAAGACGCGGTGCTCTCTCTCTCTATATATATATATATATATATATATATTTATTTATTTTATGGAAATCTTTTCTTCCCCATTATACTTTAAAATATGTTTAGAAAAATGACACCTTGTAACAGGAATCAAACTAAGAACTTTGTTTTTGATAAATAAACAGATTTATAAAACAACTAATAACATACTAATATAATGCCCCGTATTCAATAAATAACATTTTGGTAAAACATAGCTCAACACTAGGTATCTGCGAGCTTGGGTTTTTTCATTCGAGTCTAATTCAAGTTGAGTATTTCTAAAAGCTCCCGAGTTCAAGTCGAGTTCGAATATATTCATAGTTTTAAAATGTAAAGAATATATATTTGTTTATTTTAAATGTAAATAGGCCTTTAATCTTTAAAATTTCAGTTTTAAATATATTTTAAAACACATGTTCTTAAAATATGAATGACACTCATTTTTATACATATAAATACTTTTAGAAAAAAGTTAATAAACGGAAATATAGGTTTTTAAATTAGAAATAAGACTTTTAAAAAACACTAAAAAATATAGGGTCTAGTAGAAAAATGATTGAAATTGTCTCAACACTCATGTTTTTAAGGACATTAAAAATTACACTAACAATTATTTAAAAAAATTAATAAAATGGATAATTGCATGATGATCTTGGAAATGTACATTAATATAGTGTAGAAACCCTGCACAGTAATATAAGGTAGGTGATAGTGAAGGAAGTTAAACTTAAATGTTAGGTTAGGCCTAGATAAAAAAAAATCTCTCTTCATTTCTTCAAACACTTTTTACACTTACCACTTCTTCAAAACTTCCACAGTAGCACACTGTTTTGAATTTTCAGAAATATTACTTTTTTATTTATGTTTATTCATAATTATGAAAAATAAATATCTGCGAAAATTTAAAACAATGTACAGCTTTGGAAGTTTTAAAAAGTGGGAAGTGTAAAATTGTGAAAAGAAATAGAGAAGTGTGTTTGTTTATATCCAGACCTAACCTAACTATCCTTTCAGGTTGGCTTCCTTCACTATCACTTTACATTATTGTAGAGTGTTTCTACACTGTCTTGATAAAAAAGTTAATAAAATTGACGTTTTAATAAGCTAGTATTTCCCCAGAATATGCTTCGGTAAATTAATTTACCGTATAAAGAAATCGTATGAATCACAAACAGAAATTTGAAGTGTTTCGTATTTCGTTTATTATTCCATAGTGTAATCCTGCTTGATAACGTCTTCTGTTCCTTTTCCATTCCTCTATGTGCGGTTGCACATGCGCGTTGTACGGGCTATCGTTAAACATTATTTTACTAAGAAATTTATTTCAATTCAATTTTTAATGCTTATAAAAGTTGATGCCCATACTTTAAAATTAAAAATAATGTGACTAAAATAATATTTCTAGCAAATAAAACGAAATAGTAAATGCCTTTTTAACAAAAATATGGTAAATTTGGTTAGATATGTATTGCAATAAATAAGCTCAACATTGATTTTAGACAGGTTAACCAATATAATTCTATAGCTAAATAGTAACTAAACTAGAGCTAGTTTTGTAGCTAAATGTATTAATTATTAAGAGATTTAAATATCTTAAGTTTGAAAACATTAAATAAAATAATATATTCTTGATATTACAGTTTTAATTTAACATAAACTATTATTTTAGAGAGGTACCAGGTAAAAATAGTAAAAAGAATCATTCAATTATTTAGTAATCTACATAGCTATTTTTATTTTCATTGCTTTGTCATGGCAATACAAGTAAACAATTTCAATCATGTGTAATTCAAAATGGACGAAAATATTGAATAAATTTACCAGTCGAAAGTGGTTTTAAAGCTCTATTACGTTATTAATGTGAAAATTGAAATTAATTTTTAACAATTTTTTAAGTAACTGAATGATTTATAAGTGGAAATGCCGATATCATCTCAATTAAATAGCCTATGCTTACTATTGCGTTTTAAAAATTGAATTTTATATACATCAAGTGAATGCTCGAAAATGACGAGCCTACAAAACTTTCGATCTTGATCTCGAGCTTAAAGAACGAGCTCGGCTCGAAGCTCTAAATCCGAGTACTTGGAGAGCACTACTCAATACATTTGTTTTTAAATAAAACGTTCTCATTTACAATATTTAGGAATATACTAAAACTTTTCGCAAACTATTGTTCTAAAACCAAAACACACAGTCAAAGCAGACCTAAAATATAAAAGAGGATACATAATTGTTCCTACATTGTGTTACCGGTATTTGTTTTATATCTTTTAAATCTCCGGACGCTTTATTCAAAATTATCATTCTTTTTTTATTCAGACATTGTCGTAATATCGTTCCTTTAAAATTATATTCCAACTATTAATTTTATTAACTAGACAACTTCTTGAGAGTTTTTCCTCCCTTGTTGGAGAATGCACGTCAAAAGTATCTAAGTGACATTCTATTTAAAAATAAAACTAGGCATGCATTCTAGTTAATATTAATGACTTCCATATTGTAATATAATAACGTATAAACAACATTTTGCTCCTCAATACAGCCAGAGCTAGGAATATAATATAGTGAAACAGGGGACTTTATATCTAAACTAGAACATTTAAACAAATATGTTTGAATATAATATGAGTTGGCTGGTTCTTCTCCGTAACCTTCATTTGTCATTGTCCTTTTATCACTGTGTTGTGTGCTCGTTTGTTTATTGGTCGAACTTTCTTTTTTTATCTTTCCTTTGTCATTTATTTCGTTTCATCTGTTTCTCTCTATATTTTAGAGCTATTTCTTTCTTCACACTTACTTAGAAGCTTACTCACAACAAGGGATGAAAAACAAATAATTCCAGCTATCTCTAAAACATTGATTCTAAGATTATAGTGAAGAAGTTTGTTTTAAGTGCCATTAAATTTGAAAAAGGAAAACTTGACACCCTATATTAAATATCTGGATGTACAGTACATCTACATCTTTCTTGAGCCTGAAAGATTCAGTTAATTTACCAGAATGTTTTTAGCACCGCGTCTTACTACCCATTAACGTTATTCACATATGAACTAATTCCACTAGTGAGTTAGGGATGAGGAAGGTTGAATTTATAGGAAATGTACCGGAATTTTGGTGGAGGTAGAGTGGAAAACCATTTAGGAAAAAATACTTACTCAGTACACCTGACCGGAATTAGACCCCCCAACTTCCACGTCATTGGCATTTTAGTTTGTTGTGTGGGTTACCACTGAATCGGGCGTATGACGATACTGATGCTCGTCATATATATCCTTAATTACATGACGTGAGGATTGTGATCATTAGGGCTCGGATGTTTATGACATATCATAGCTCTAGTTTCACCTTTAATTTAATGCTTAATGATATATACACATTTTTATACAAAATGACATCAAATATACACATTTTATTTAGCATATAGATGCATATTTTGAGCAGTTTTTGGTTTTAGGTCATATTTATACAATTTTGAGGACATAAAGTCATATTTTGTTTAAAATGACTTAAATATCTGTATATTTTTAATTTCTATCAAAAAAATTGTGCTTCATAATTAATATTAATCATATTATTGCGTAAATATTTTCTGACCAGATTACTTGAAGGTAAGAATCATATTTGGTTATCCTTGCTCCCAACAGATTCATTATTACTGACAACTTAAAGTAGTGTATACTCGTTAGAGAGGGAGAAACCCAGGTAACTAAGAACTTGGGCAGACTGGCTCTGGGTGTTGGTGCTACTGCCCGCTTTGCACAACTGTCCTTCACCAACCCACTGAATTATTGTTCTGCTTGTGAAGATTCTCCTTCTTATATTTATAATGTTTTTCTGAATTTGTTGTGAGCTTGTCAGATCAATAACTAAAGATAGTTTGACTAATTTCTCTTACTGCAAACAACTTCCTTGATTTGAGTCATATTTCTAATAATATTCATTTAACATTAACATACATTTTAGGCCATATTTTTAGGCCATATATTGGTATTTTTAAGAGCATATTTTCTTGCATATTTCACGATTTTTAAGGTCATAAACTTCGGAGCCTTAGGGATCATGGAGGTGTAGAACCAGTGCAAATTTTAAACCCAACTTAAGTCTAATTTACCAAACCATGGTGACCATAGGACCAGCTCCCCTTTAGGTAAAAATACGTTTAGTACCACCTGGGAATCGTACCCGGGACCTTTCCATCAATAATCAAGGGCTCTAGCCACTAGACCAATATGCTGGTCATAATTACTCTGATAGAGTAGAAATGAGGAAGGAAGCATTTTAGAGATAAGCTACCCACATTTGCATGGAAGGAGAGTGAGATAACAATTAGGAAAAAGGACCCTCAGTAGACCCGACCGGGATTCGAAACTCGATCTTACTGTCGTCAGCAGGGTGGTTTGACACTAGAGTGATGCCTTAGACCATTCAGCCACTAAGGTGGGTGTACCTATTAATGCCTATCAAACGTGATAGCTAGAAATCACATGACCTTACTGATAACCGCGTGAAAGTATTTTTTATTTTTTTCTGTAATTGTAAGTAGGCCTACCTGTTATAGAGGATGTGAGTGCACGTACACATTTAAATAATACGAGAGATATTTACTATTCTATAACTATCTAATTTAATTACATGGAATATAAAATATACCATCATTTACAAAAGATGATAGTTGGTTACATGATAACTGTCTATGGGTAAATTACCCAGCTCTACAATATTCTTGGACCATGCAGAAGTTTTAAGTTTAACAACATCCTTTGATGAAGTACCGGACACAGCTGTACTGCTAATCAGTCAGTTTGTCCCTGCATGAACTCCGGGTCATGAACCGGCCGTTCATCCCTAACTGGAATATACATGGTCAGTACAGAAGCCATTGTCTCAATAGTAGGAATATAATCGTAAGCTAGGCGGCCGTCCTAAGGTGCAACGATTCCTAGTTTCAACTATGCACTTCTGTAGCTGCACACTAGTAATTTTAAGTATACACTCTGTTCTACCTGTTGGTCATTTTTTGGCTCCCGACACACCTTTCTTCCTACCAGCTGGATTAGTGATTATAATGGCCGACCACAAGTTTAGTGGACCATGTTTTGACTCAGGTTGATACTGACAATGATGCGTTGTCTGTATGGGTCCACCTTACTTTATATTAGTGTATATCTAGGTGCTATGAAAAGGTGTCTAGTAAACGTACCCTCCTAGGTTAATCTAGTTTGTAAGTCATGTGAAGATATATTTTGTGTTCCTAGAAACTGTACGTTAAATACCCCACCACAGATAGTTCTAGTGGATACAAATCAGAGTTTTTATTTGTATTGTTTCTTTTAGAAAAGTCTGAATGGAAACAATTCAGAGTAAACACAATTCAGTTCCCTCATTAAAAAATGACTTTATTTTGGTGGGTGGTCTGTTTCATCGATCACCTATAATCCTTAGGGTGGCCTCCTGATTCCGAAAAGCTCAGATTAGGAACATGAGGCTTTTGATATATGAGGATGAGTCAATATTGTGGAATGCCAAGTTCAGGCCCGTAGCCAGGGGGCGTGTCCAGGGGGGGTGTCTATTAGGTCCGGACACTCCCCGAAATTTAACGAAAGATAAAAAATAATACAAAAAGGATACGAGTATGGTGAATAAGTTGTTTGGAATAGTTATTAAGATACCATGACAGGTTAAGAAACAGACAAAAAGGGATAAACCTCCCTACAATTGTATTGAAGAGTGCTATTTCAGATCCATCTTCCTGCCTTTTATAGCTGGATGTATTGTCAATATTAGCAACGAATTTGTCAAAATAAGGATCTTCTTTCAGTAATATAGGATTTGTTACTCAAAAACACACATGAAAGTCATGTGAACGAACTAGAAAAACTAAGCTTCTTCTATGATGGGACAACTTCTCAGGCAGCGTTTGAGGGCGAATAACTTTTGTGGTGTGAGAAGTGGAAAGGCAAGAAACAATTTGACATACCAAATGGGATTATGTCTACTATGGATGTATGCAATAAGAACTTCTATTCGACTATCCGACATCTGCTGTGTGTCTTAGCTACTTTACTTGTGTCAACTGCTGAGGTCGAGAGGTCATTTTCCTCTTAGAAACACGATTTGCAGTGAAAGATTGACTGGCCTGGCAGTGATGTCAATTCACTACCCATTGCCTTTCACACCTGCTGAAGTTTTGGATGTCATGGATCATGTCCAAGAAAGCTAACGGAATACTACTATTGTAAAAGTGATAGATAGGAGTGCAAGCACTTTTTTCAATACACATAGTAGTTTAATTATTTGGACCTGGTTTGTTACCTTTAATCATGTTAATTTAATATAGTAAATTCATTTAGCAAATTTGTTGCTTTCTGCTTTTCCAACAGACCCAAAAACCATATATAAATTTATTGACACCGAAAAAGTTTCATTTAAAATTTCTAAGAACTTCAACTAAAGCCAGAAATAATGGGGTTTACAAAAATTCAGAGTGGGGGTAGCATAGCATTGGATAACACCCCCCAAAATATGATACTAGGGGCGGCCCATGGGGGCTTAGCAGTCTTAGGTTCCTTCAGCCCCGTTTTTCTTAATTTAACTGAATTACACACAGGAGTATTTCTATGTTAGGTTAGGCTAGGTTAGGTTATGTAAGGATAGGTAAGGTTAGGCTAGGCTAGGTTAGATTAGGTTAGGTTAGGTTAGGTTAGGCTAGGCTAGGCTAGGTTAGGTTATGTCAGGATAGGTAAGGTTAGGCTAGTAAGTATGGTCAGGAGGAAGGCTCCGGTGGCCGGTGGATGCTGCCAATATCACCTTGCACCCATGTCACCTCTCTTTTACTTGTTCGTAATCTGGAATGTTCGCAATCAGGATGCAACAAATCTTTACAAACTGCAACTTACAAACAAGCTAACCCACTATGGTGGCCGCATGGTCTAACTCTAAAGGTGTCATTATCACAATAAACTGGACTGCCGACTATAGTGAGATCAGAGTTCGAATCCCGGTTGGGTGTGCAAAAGGTATTTTTTCTAAATGGTTTCCCACTCTCACTACTAGCAAATGCAGGTAAAATTCATATAAATTCAACCTTCCTCATCTCAAAACACATTATCGTAAATTTGTGCTAACGTTTACAGCTCTAACGTGCAGTGAACCACTCAGTTAACAATTTACTACCTGCTTCAGTGGCCGCATGGTCTAAGACATCACTCTTTTATTAGACTGGCCTTCTGAATAAGGGAATATCTGGGTTCGAATCCGAGTTGAGTCTACTGAAGGTAGTTTTTCCTAAATGGTTTTCCACACTCCTTCAACCCAGATGGAGGTAGATTACTTCTAAAATAGCTGGCCCCGGGGTGTATTGGCCAGTGCACCTGGCCACGAGCATATTAGTCCCAGAGTCGACTCCCAGCTGATACTCTGGGTATTTTTCCTGAAATGGGAACTACCCCCACGGTCACCGGGGTTTGATTAATTAGGCTTGAGTTGAGTGTTTCTACTGGTTCCACACCCTCTTACTCACCTTCACCATCACCATCACCTTGTCTCATCGGGACATGGAAAGAGGCTCCACGGAAAGGATTTACTATTAGTACATTAGAGAATCCTCTGGGCAACGGTATATTAATATTGGCTAATCTTTACACAAACTGGGCTACAACTGATGTAGCCCAGACGCGCAATATTATTATTCCCTCTAAAATACTTCCTTCATCAACCTTATCACATTAAAATAATTATCATATTTGTGTACAACCCAAACGGGTAGTAAGACGCGATGATGAAAAAAAAATAGCTAATTTTATATTTTTGGTCCCCAAGAGAATTTAACACTGGAGCTTAAACGTAAAAATAGAAAAAACTATTAACTGATATAATGTGTTGGTTTAAATAAAATCATTTCTCCATTTATAAATTTTTAATATCTTATTTTTTGACAAAGAATTATTTTAATACTGTGAAAAGCTGTTACGCTTTTCGAAGTATCGTTTCCTTTCAACACCTTTCATTCCTTTACGATCAAGCGTGGACCATTATTTCTTCTCCCCCGTCTCTCGCTTCTCCTTTAACGACATCACGGCTACTTACTGTCGAAGACTTTCCACGGATATTGCTGTCTTACCCCTCCACCAACGTAAGTTAATTATTTCTCTATCGCGGAGATGGACCATTCTGTGTCAGGAGCTTATCAAACTTCATTAGAGGAGGTCCCAGTCCTTTCTTATGCTACCTTTCTCCTTCTCATTCCACTGTCTCCTTTCCAAGTTTTAAAACTGGAATACTGGAGTGTACACATCACCTTCGGGGGTAAAATGGTTCATTGGAACTAGTGAGTAATTAATGTTGGTAGTTATAATCACCCATTGGTGGCCACATGGCTTAGGGCTTCTCTCTCGCAATATTATTTTTCCCTAACAAATCTTATTACCAACCTGGATTATACGTATACATTAATTTAACTAATTAAATAGGGATTAGGAAGGTAGAATTTTAAAGGTAGAATTTTAGAGGATATGTACCCTCATTCGTTAAAATACATTAAAAGCTGCCCCAACCAAGCTTCGAACCAAGATCCTATCGTCAACAACAATCCAGTTCAACATGGTAGTGAATCGTTAGACCATACTAACACTGATACGGGTCTCTCGTAATAGACTGCATGGCCAATGACAGGTGAATTAGGAGTTTGTTTATATCCTAAACAGTTTTAGACTCTCCCTCCATGCTAATGCTTGTGAAGGATACGGGGGGGGAGGGGGGGGGGAAAGTTGGGTAAATCCCATTTTAACTTAAATTGAGTGATTGAGGCTAGCTGTTAAACAATCACAAAAAATTTCTAATGCAATTTAGATTATATTTAAGAAAGGTAAAAATAGCTCCATGATGTGAGTTTATGATCAAGCTATACCAACCAGGCGGTTGCCACCGTTAGCGATGATAGTGCTACTCCCTGCGTGTAGAGTGTGCCATACATGGGGTCCACACAGTGAACCCTCCAGGCGCTAATCTCAATTTTCTTGACCAGTGTATCTACCTATTTATTAAAGTAGCTCCTTATTTGTCCTCACGAGGATGAGTTGACCTCGTTCAAGATAACCATTGCTTCAAAGAAAAATTCTGGAAGCCCTGGGGTTCAAACCTGAGACCTCTGGGTCTGTAGTCAAGAAATCTGACCACTAGACCACATAGGTTTTGACTTACGTCATATTTAAATTTAATTTAAAAATTAGATTTGCTCTTTTTATGGTTGGAGTTACAAAATTTGTTGTCCCCAAAAATGTGTATAATGTGACCTGGACCCTAAAATTTCTCTAAATTTTACCATCCCTTCTCTTATCCGCTATACTGTAGATATAAGAATATCCTGGACGGTTAGTAAGACGCGGCTATCCTAGAATTTAGCGACAATTATGGTACAGTTGTAAGATGTACACGTGGAACAGTTGAGGATACTACTATTGAATTATTATTTTCCCTTCCTTCATCTCTGACAAGACGTGTATTAATCACAACTTGTGAATTTGTGTAATGCCAGGCCT
The DNA here is from genome assembly GCA_902155825.1 of Timema genevievae. NCBI lineage: Eukaryota > Metazoa > Arthropoda > Insecta > Phasmatodea > Timematidae > Timema > Timema genevievae. Next base: position 19,873 of record CABFWO010004454.1, read on the forward strand.
CCACCGTGGTTCGGATCGCACGTTAAACTGTAGGTCCTCCATTTCATCTCACAATCAACCCACCATTACACATTAGCGTAAGTGCGTATCACCCGAAGGGGTAGTAAGACGTGGTGTAAAATATAATATAATAATAATTATAATGATGAAAATAATAATATTTTTAATACTTAATGACTTTAAAGCGCTTTTCATAAAATTATCTTAAGGGGGCCGCTTGATAAGCGAGAAATTGCCGCATGGACGTTCAGCTCTAAGGCAATATTTAATTCTATGATACGTTATTTCAAAATATGGTTCACGTAAAATAATTAAGGTCGAAAGATTCCAACAGGACTCTTTATCATTAATGACTCTATATTTAGGTTCTATTAATAAAAAACTAATTTATGAAAACGTTACATTGTTTAATTTTCAACTAGATTATAAGAATACTTGTGTAGATATGAGACGACTGGATGAAAAAGTGATCTAGATTCATCCTAATGCTAACAAATAAATCTTTTGATAAGCTCACAATAGGAAATTTTAGGATATCTTAGAACCAACAGGGTGCTTTCTTCTTCACCTTCAGCTAATAATTTCCTTAGTTTTCTTTCCTATCTTTTTTATTGAAATTACAAAGGGTTGTTGTAGGTGAGAGGTGAAAATGAGTATAAGCTTAGAAAAATAGCCATGAAAAAAGGTCAAGGCTAGATAGTTCCAAGTTTCATTTTCATCAAAACTGAGTTAATACCGCTATATAGTGACCAACATAAGGGGGGAAAAAAATCTAAGTTGTTTCAGCAAAATCCCACATATAGTGTTCAACATTGCTTGTACTTAATTGCTTGCAAACACCCTTTTTAGAATTAAGTATAAGTGAGGTCAAAAAAAGCTATTAGGAAGTTTAAGAGTCATAAATCCCCAGGTATAGAATAAATTCCAGCAGAGCTACTAAAAGGAGGTGGTGCAAAATTAAGTAATAGAAATTCATAAATTATTGATATGGTCCATGTGGATCCATGAGGTACTACCACAAGAATGGAAGGAAGGTATTAAAATACCCAATTTCAAAAATGGGGATAAAACAGAATGTAATGACTATAGAGGTATTATAATACGACCAACATGCTATAGAATTTCATCCTACATCATTTTAATGAGATTGGCAGCATATGGAGAAAAAATAATTGGGGATCACCAGTGTGGATTTCAACGAAATAGATCAAGTAAAGATAATATTTTTACTATTCGGCAAATATTAGAAGAAATTTGGGAATAAAACATGACGGTTCATAAATTAACTGTACAGAACCTAGAGTCTAAAAGGGCCTACGATTCAGTTAAAAGAAATACATTATATTAAGTTTTGTTAAGTTTGGGATAGCAAAAATCTTGTCAAGCTCATAGGGGTAGCAGGGTACAGGTCGGATGTCACTTAACAGAAACTTATGAAATACGTAATGGGTTCAAACAAGGAGATGCGCTTTCCTCATTACTTTTTAATCCATCCTTAGAGTATGCCATTAGTGTTATGCACTAGAATAGAGAAGGGTTGACACTAAACGCTACAAAGGAGCTATTAAAATATAGAGTTGATTTAGCTTTGTTGGGAAATCTGTTGCAAATTACTTTAGTCTAGTAAGGAAATATATTTAGAACTGAACGCTGAGGATACTAAGTATATTATCACACAGACAACACAGATTTGGTTTGATAATTTATATATTACTTCGAACAAACTATCATTTGAAAGTTTTGTTGAGTTTAAATCTTAGGAACAATATAAATCAACAACAACGATATTAAAGTGGAAATTATCAAAGGAATACTATTGACAAATTCATGTTATTGCTTATTCAGTAAGTTGTTGAGATCTCGCCTGCTTTCAAGGAATGTAAGAATCAGAATATAAATAACCTGACTGGTTCTTCTTTATGACTGTGAAACGTGGTATCTTACCTTACATGACAAAAACAAATTTAGGTTGTTCGGAAACAAGATGTTAGGAAGATATTTTGTCCAGAAAGTTATGAGGCTACTGGGTAGTGGAGGAAGTTACATAGTGATGAGTTGCATACACTGTAGTTATCACAATACATTGTTAGGATAATCCAGTCTCTTTAAATACGGTGGTCAGGACTTGTAGCATGATTTGGAGAATCTAGAACCATATTCAGAGTATTGACTGACAAAACCAATGGGATGAAACCATTGGGAAGATCTAGATGAAATGGGAGAATAACATTAGAGGGGACCTGAAAGAGATAAGATATGATGAGGTGGACCTAATAAAACTAGCTCAAAATAGGAATAGTTGGCTTTCCTTTAGTATGTGTGGCGATAAACTTTCGAGTTCCTAGTGCCTTAGAATAAGTAAGAAAGACTCTCTCTAATGATGATTTTTCATAGTAGGATATATATATATATTGATCCTACTTTGCATCCATTTGGTAGAGAGAGAGAGATAGAGAGAGAGAGAGGTACCAAGTTAAAGTGGGGCATACACCAAATGGACGCCCAAGTCACCCATTTCGTAAGTTCGGGTCTTTACATTTGATAACCGCTCAATAAATTAGCTAGAGTATCGATTGTTTGTGTTTCAATAAATCTAGGTTTCGTATAATTGGGGGTAAGGATGTTCCCGACAATCACCCTCTTACATAGAGCATATGTGAGTAATAAAGGTGAATGCAAAGAAAACTATGTGGAAAATTTGATACTCCACCCAAGACGATTTCCTGGATGTTACGATTCTGTTGAAACAGTTAAAAAAAACGTGCCTACTTTTGTTTTTCTCGATTATTCCGTGTTATTCGTGTTCTAGACAGTTCGAGATGGGACTGGTCCCATTTGACTCCAACTCTAACAACTACTTTATTAGAAACACAAGTTTAATTATAAATGTTCACGCTTCATTTTTAGAATCACGTTAATAACAATGATTAAATGTTGAATATTTGATGGCTACTCTTAGCAGCACTGGTGGGAACTTTGACTAAACATCAAGCTCGCAATAGTCTAGGTCACCAGAGATTGACAGGTCGGGGTTCAAATTCAAACCGACTGTACTGAGGTGGTTTGTTCCCCAAGCATACACTGGTATAGTCCACTTTTGTAGCCGCATGTTATAAGGCATAACTCTCTTAAAAGAATACCTATCAATGACGGGAATATTGGGGCTCGAATCCCAGTTGAGTGAATTGAGAGAGGGTTTTTTAAAATTATTTTCCACACTCCTTTCATGAAAATTTGGGTACAAATAGTTTAAAATCAATCTTCCTCATCACTAACACATTAACGGAATAAGTGCATAGATGTAAGCAGTAAAACGTAGTGCTAATAATCTGGCATATTTCCTTCAGTAATTCTATCTTCTACATATATATTCCATTAGAGCAACTAAGGAGAAGGTGCAGGGAATGCGAGTTAAGGGATGTGTTTTTTAAGATATTAGAGGAAAATATTCTTTTAGCTCAAAATAAATCAAGTTTTGCTGCCATACAAATATATAGTATATCTGTGGAATTTATTGACAAATATATTTCTTCATTAAAAAGTATTTTAGAAAATGCTAATATGATCATGACATGTATTCAACAAATGTTAATATCAACACGTGAAGAAAATTAATCTCAATATTTGTAAAGAAGCAATTATTTTGACCATGAAAATATGTTTATATTAAAACTACAAAAACACTGAGCTTGTAACTAATGCCCTACATCCCCATCTTAAATGCTTAATAGTAATCATACCTGAGTGAAAAATCATTCATTTCTACATCTTTGATTGTCCAAATTACATTGTTTGTTGTAAATCCCGATGAAATTTCAGAAGCTTTGGACTTTTTCTTTAAATCTACAGCTCAATAGGTTTATTTGAACTCTTGATTATTTTTTTATTACATCGGAAATCCTGTAGTAATAGCGTTCATAAATTAACCTGCCTGCGTATATTATATATTGTTTGCTCATAAGGGTAATAAGATACTAAGAATAAATAAAGCTACTTTTAACAGGTCTCTATTTAATTTTTTTATCTCTAGTGGATTAAAAACAATTTTTCTAGATACGAATGTCACTAAATACACATCGTAAAACACGAAGAAGAATTCTCATAAGAATAAATGGTGGAAATGAAAGAATATATATTTAAAATGAAAATATTAAAGACAGAAATTTTAGCACATGGCTTAAACGCAAGAATAAAATAAAATATATCATGCTCCATTGCGTTCACATATTCATCCTTACACAATCTACTTGCCCGCGTACCTGACTTATATCCACTCCATAGAGAGACTGTGTATATATTTCAATACCATGTACACAGACACCGAAGGTGAGGTGGTTTTTCATTCGGGTTTCAATTTCATGAACGTAAAAAAGAAAAGAGACTCTATTTGTGCTACTTCACATATTTTCTCATAATACTTGGCTCATGTACTATATATATACATATACATGCTTTCAGTTTTTGTTAGTATACGGGCTAGTATCACGGATTAAGGAGAAGCAGGATAACTTAGTTTATGTTCTCACGGTAGGTAGAGTCGGTACACGATGGGATAGGGAAAATATATACATTTAGTTTAGAAAAAATCTAGTTATAATGAACTTTTATTAGTTTATAGCTAAAATTATACGGCCTGCATCAATGGGTACAAGGACTAAATTAAAAAATTCTCTAGTCTAGCTTGCCGGCAGCAGTTAAAGTTAAACTTCGAGTCCTATCCAGATGTTTTAAGGATACATTACCATTAAAAATTTCCCAGTCTATATTAAAGCCAAAGTAGATACTCTTCCTCAATTTATTTTCTAACTCTTACCTAATTAGTATAGTTAAATACGGATTGCTTTGAGGGTTAGGGAGATGCACTTTAAAAAAGTGTATGACCTAAACATTTTATTATTATTATTATTATTATTATTATTATCATCATCGCGTCTTACTACCCGTTCGGGCTATACGCACTTACGCTAATGTGTAATAGTAGGGTGATTGTGAGATGAAATGGAGGACCTACAGATTTAACGTGGGATCCGAACCACGGTGGAGGCCTGGCACTCCACACATTCAAAAGTTGTGATAATTACACGTTTTGTCAGAGGTAAAAGAAGGGTTTGGTAATTAGATAAATCTGTGCCGGGACCTAGGATTGAACCCCGGACCCCCAGCACAGAAGAATGACACCTTACTCCTAGACCACCAGGTCACCAACATACCTTATAATAGATTAGTTTATACATAGGGTGCATACACTCATACCTAATAATTACATTGTCCTATGGGGTAGGCAAGATGCTGTAGATGTAGCTAAAAAACTATATAATTAATTCATCCTTACTAACTTTCTCCCCGATTCCCTATACTTTCATTCCCCCTTTGCTTGAATAACATCCATAAACCACGTCATACATGCACTATAGTTGAAAAACTCTTAATGTTTCTCTTTTTCATACATTAACTAACAACATTTAGCCATGTCTCACATATCCTAACCCTTCCTTTTAATCCACACACTCTACTTTCCTATAGTAGCTTCGCCACTCTACCTATACTCATACTCTCAACATGCCCAAACAAACGTAAGACGCTTATTTCACATTGGCCGATTGGATTCCCTGTAAAACCACATTCCTTCAGCTTCCATTCATTACTGACTCTGTCCATACGAGTTTTTCCACATATGTCATTCCAACCACATTCACTTTGCTCTTGTGTTTGCCCCAAAAAACTCGCGCTTGACATACATAAGACAATGTTGGTGCTAACATATTATTGTATACTGCCATATTTGCCTATGTCAATAATACTTAATTCTTTGCAATAGTCCACATACATCCAGCTACTCTCCGAGATGCATTCACTGGTATTTTATTTTCATCATCAATCCTTACGTTTTTACAAAATATTCTGCTCAGAAAAACAAAATCATTGACTTATTTTAACATTTTTCCATCTATACAAAGTTGACAATACATTTTTGATCCATCCTTATCAAAAACTATCACCTTAGTTTTGCGTACATTATTACAAAGATACATTATGCCTGTCACCACATTCAATATATTTATTACATTCTGCAAGTCACTTTAATTACTAGCTATTAATATGGCATAATCTTCATATAACAGCACTCTCAAATTCACAATGCCCATTTTTACACCAGCCACGTCCTCACAATCATCCTTCCCATACTTTTCCATGACTACATTAAACAACAAAGGAGGTATAACACAACCTTGTCCAACACCCTGTTCGATGTCAAATCATTTGCTCAAAGGTCCATCCACCCTAACGCTCGCTTTACTTACATCATACACCGCCGTGATTGCATTTACCAACCATGTATTCACACCGTACTCTCTTAGAACATTTCATAATAAACTCCTATTCATATGATAGTACGATGATTTTTCTAGATCAACAAACCCACAATACACTTTCTTTCTTACTGCCTTAAATTTCTCAATCAGTTGTTGCAGTGCCAATATATATACCGTGCAACCTCTATCTGACATGAAACTACATTGTACACCCCAAATCCTGCCCTCAGTTTTTTCACGCACCCTTTCAATTAAGACTTCCTTAAAAACTTTGCCTGGAAAACTTAACATACTAATTGGCTTCTAAGTCTTTCATTCACTCTTATTTCCTTTACATTTCTACTATGGAAAAATGACAGCAATCTTCCAGTCACTAGGAATATTCGAAATCCCAGCACATACATTGAATAACTCACACAATCTGGCAAGTAGCATCTTGCAGCCTCACTTAAGCATTTCGCTTGTGATCCCATCTACACCCTCAGCTTTGCCATTCTTTAACACCTTCGTAGCATTTAACAGCTTAGCTTTCTTAATATTCTTTTACTCATCATAGCATTTTCCTAATTTTCTGCTAACTTCTCTACGTATTTGCCATAAAAGTCTCAAAATTCTCACTCCATTGCTCTCTTATACTATTTTTATCCCAGATAGACTACCTCGTTCATTCTGAATGACATAGGTCTTTGATTGCAATACTTGCAATCTCTCATTTTGCACCACAATATTAATCATCTTTTGAGAATCGCCCCTTTGCCATGTATACAAGTGAACATCTTTACGCTTAAACCATGTGTTCGACACAAATAAAATTTTTTCTAAACACAGAAACCCTAGCTCATTACTATTCTCGTTTACCCTGTCAACAACATTCCTTCCAATCACTATTTCCTAATTATATCTTTGGGTATCCACCCATCCATTCATATAACCTACCTAGATAATTATTTCATCAAGTTAATATTTTATATATATTTTTTCTAAATTTCATTGAGCTCATTCTAAAACTACACTTTCACATTCTCGTCTTCATTTTCCACTGGAGACTAAACAGCATCCAACATAATTCTACGATAGCCTATTTTTATACATACCTATATATGTCTAAATGAAACTAACTCATACCTTCTCACAAATAGCTTATATGTTAGGCTTAGGGTTAAACCTACTCCCTAAATTCCCTTTTCCCATTCATCCACACCTGACCATAATGCCAGGCTACCATCACTCGTCATTAAAATATTACCTTTTCACTTGGTTTCAAATAAACACATAGTATCATTTATTTTTTAATCACTTACTTTAACAGTTAATTATCTTTACCACACACTCCTCTCATATTCTACGTTCCAACAATCCATGTTCTTGGCCGCTTTTCAACAGAGGGACCCTTCAGTTTTAACCTCAGTTGCACATCATTGCTTTGGTCATCAGAGGCTAATATTGTACATTTTATTGTAATAATTAATTTAGAATCTACCAGGTTACTAGCCTTGTTCGTACCTGTACCCATGACATTATTAAGGATGCTATACTGATCGGTGCTGGGAAGATTTAGCCAGTATACCACAAGTTCAACAATTTCTGTCTTAACCTGAGTAACCAGTGCACTTGCACTGTTCCTACCAACCAGTATCCATACTATAGAGACTGCCCTGCCGACCAGTACATGGTTACCCGTGTTCTACCACTAGGAGGTGAGGCGATGAGCCGACAGACACATCAGGAGACTAATATATCAGTCATTAATTAAATTAAATATATTAATAAGCGTAATACCCAAACTGGTACTAAGACATGATGATAAAAAAAATTGATTTATTTAGATTGAGTTTGGTAAACATAATTTTGGTTAATACATTTTTAATGTTTTACAGCCATATTCAGTAAAAATTAATTTTGATTTTACCTTGAGCTAGCCTTAGCACGTTTTAATAATCTGCACTTCACTTCTAAAGTAGTGGGAAAAACGTGACGCCTTCTAAGGTAAGTATAATTACCGGTATTTAATAAGTAATTTGTTACTTTAACCGTAAAAATATGGTAAAATGACTACGTATGAAAAAATTTTTACAAATATATTAAAATATATTTTTTCTTTAAATGTTGCAGAAGCCTGATATTATTTTAATAATAGAGCCAATTTACACCTTTTTTTTAGCACCACTTCTTACTACTTGTTCAGGTTATACGCATCACACTGTTTTTAAATATTAAAATAAATTAAATCCGCTTATTTTAGTCTGACATCTATAATTGTATTTTTTGCAAACTTCAATATAACAGGTTGGGATTCAAACTCCTACCTCCACGTTATTAGGGCCAACCATATCAGATAAACCTAGCCACGTAACCGCTAATGCTGGTAAAAATATGTCAAATCTAGTAAATATGACTAAACACTTTTTGTTAACTTATGATGTACATTCAGGTAGGCTACTAGAATCTTCCTCCTTTGGTGGTAGCTTGGCTTAAGTTATCATTCACGCCATAAACTGAACTGCCAGTGATGGTAAGATCGGAGTTTGAATACCAATCGAGAGTACTGAGGGTGTTTTACCTTGAATGGTTTTTCATTATCACTCCACGTAGATACGGATACAATTCCTTATCTCTAAGCTGGGCTCAGACGCTCAAAAATTGGCTCAAACAAGTTCGCGCAAATAAGTTTGTGCAAATTGATTTACACAAGCCATCCGTTTATAAGCTTAGTTAGAACTGCGCAAACTTTTATTTGCTTCAGTAGTTTCCAGTTTCAACTCGTCGAAGGAGAGGCGAATTTTTCCGAGATCCCAAGTTCACCCAAGACAAATATATTAAGAAAAGTTTTATCATTTATCGATTTGTGTTGTAGGAAGAAGATTCTAAGACATGCAATCTAAGAAAAGTTGAAGGTGGATCAATAATTGGATGCTAAAAAGAAAAGATTGTTCACATGCTAAGTTAATTAGTGATTTATAGGATTATACAAATGATTTTTGGAACTATTTGCGTATGAACGAAGAAACCTATCTACACGCTTCCCGTCTCTACTCCTGTATGTTATCTCTAAGGTCTGTGCATGTGTCTGGTTTGTGAAAACCAACAAAACACGTTTACACGCTCAGTATTTGCGCCAACCTCAACTAGAAAGTCAAACACGGACAGACTTAGCTCAAACCGTATTATTTGGTTTGCGCAAAATAAAAACTATCATTTTAACGGCACAAATGTTTGCACAAACCACTACTCTACTAAACAGGTACAATTTAAAAATATATATAACTACTAACACCTTTAAAATTATTTTAATCTACATTTAATTTAAATGATAAACATAGTATTATTAGTGAATATATGAATTATCACAGTGTAAAAAAACCTTAAGCTACTTTAATCTTTTAACAAATTCCCTTTAATCTTCGTCTTGACACTTTAACTGTGATGTGTCCAATCGGGGTGTTATTATATGTCAATTTGTGATGACTGGGTAAAGGGGCCATTCTTGCCCATTCCTCTCTCTCTTACGTAAGCATTGTTCTAACTCCCCCCCCTTCACTGGTCAGCAAAAATGATAAAAGCTTGAACCCTCTCCCCCTGTAAGGAGCTTACTTAATACTTGAACACCTCCTTATACGCCCTTTTGTGATTGATATTGTCAGTGACCAAAAAAGGTGGCACCCAAGACACGATATTCGATAGGGGGTTTTACTATTAGGGGTTGTTTATCTTCTAACTATTAATATATTTTATATTTTTGTGACGTTGTCACAGACATGAAACTTAGAAAGGCTGTCTGGCTCACCTAGTCTGGTCCCTTTTGACTGGTCTGCATCACGACTCCGAAACCAAGCGCACTCCGCAACACATCAAGTATCCAACTGACCATCCGTGGCTCGAGGTACAACTCCGAGCTAGACGCGAACATGTGAACATTGAGATGCGCAGACCCATATGCGCCAAACGATTGTGTTCTGGTGAAATAAGACCTATCCACCGGCGCGTGATTTGAATAATTACGCGGCTAGTGGAGACTGTTCTTGAAAAGTGTGCACGCCCCTTCCCCCTTGTCACAACTGTCTTTCCCGCCGTATGTGAACACGTGATAGACTTTGTTTTGTATATAACGGCTGGACTGTGTAGTGATGTCACTCATTTCTCTGCGCTCAATTAGGTGAGGCACTTTGTCTTAGCTTTAGACTTAATTTATTTTTCGTCGTATCTAAATTATGTTTGGCTCTTCATGTTCTAAATTTATATGTTTCGGCTTTATTTATTTAAACGTAACTCAGAATTAAATACTTTAGATACTGCAGGATTTGCCTGTCAGCCATTATGGATTACTTGACGTTTAAACTCTGTTTCTTTTTGCGGACCCGCCTTGTCCGCCTCATGGACGGGTTTGGGGTTTATTACGCTGCCATCTTGGGGCGCTAGTTATCTTATTTAAAGTTAAACTTATTGAAATGTTTGGTTTGCTTGTCAAAGTTTTAAGGGTTTAGTCTATTTGTAATAAATGAGCTTGATTAAATATTCTCTTTTGCGCCTTGCAATGGCAGTTAATAATTATTCAGCATACTCATGTCGAATTTGTATCGGCATCGATGAGTTGTGTAAACCTTTACTGTTTGTCTTTATTTAACCTTTTTAGTTAGGTTAGTCGCCTTCTGTGCTGGATCAGTTTTATATGTATTTATTTATTATTGTCTTACTGTTTTCTCTCAAAGTCTTGGGGTTTTGCCCCATTATTTATTATTTATATCAGTCCTTGTTGACTTTGCACTCGACTAGTCTTAGCATGTCTCACTCTCATTTTTTCTACGAGTTGTATGTTTATGAATAAAAAAAACTCTCTTGTAATCAACCTACCTTTTATTTATAGTGTTATGAACCTATCAAATCAAAGGGGTGGTTACATTTTCTCTCTTGGCTAATGCCTTTATTTTTCATATTATTCAACATTTTCATCCTAGTCCTCTTGTTTGAATAGCAACATATTTATAGTTGCGTCACCCGCATCGGCAGTCGCATAGACTAATGGGTCACTCTCGTGTTGGACTGGATTGCCGGTAACGGGGAAATCGGGGTTCAAATACCAAACATGTGTACTGAATATTTTTCCTAGATTGTTTTCCACTTTCTCCACGCAGATGGAGATACATTTAATCTAAATTCTACCTTCACTATGCCTATCTCAAAACTGTACATGCAGATAGCCCTAAATATAGCTAAGACGTGGTTCACAATCACGTTATAATATATATGTTTATGTACATGTACGTATACAGTGGGATTCATATAAAATTGATTAATTTCACTATGTATTTATTTTATCACGAACTGTGCAAATAACAATGTATTGGGTCTTAAATGTACAGTATCTCTTGGATATTACGCTACCTTTACATTAAATGGTGAAAATGTCCCATCTACACCTCAAGTTACAAGACGTGAACAAGTAATTACATGCTCCTGGCCGCTCGTTGGTGCATTATGTTATCAATATCATTGATTTCACTTGTAATGTTTTACTTCAAACTGTCCAATTTCTGAGGTCGTGTAGCTTAGGCACTTTCTTTCAGATAGCCCCACAGAAAAAGTTAGTGACGTAAAATCCGGTAAAATTGGTGGCCACAAGTTCCTGAAGATGACCCGGTCGTCTAACAAACTTTGGATGAGCACCATGAACACATGTGGCATATGAAAAGCAGCACCGTCCTTTTAAAAGTACCCCTGACGCAAATCAATATCATCCTCTTGCTCAATTAATTCCTTGAGAATGCGTGTGTACTGTGCAATGTTTAAAGTGCCATCGACAAAAATTGGACTGACATTTCTCTTTTGGAATATTGCACATCAAATTATGATTTTAACTGTGTGTATAGGTGCTCCACGGATGACATGCGGCACAAATGCCGAAGTTCTGTGAGTTCACGTAGTCACAGCTGGTTTCAGCAGATGATGTTCTGCCGTCAACCTATACGGCTTCAACTTAGCCTTCTTCGCAGCTCTTCGACACATATAATACGAGTACCCTGTCTCCTGCAATTGACGCCTTAATAACTCGCATGGTGACCATAGCAGTCGCACCTGAACTTCCACATCAACCGCCGTCAGTGCGGATGAACGATGCTTGCTGGTTTCACTCACAAGAGTTCCAGATGACTCCAACTTGTGTACCACTGCCAGTATTGTGTTCCACCTCCGGAGGATTGCGAACACCAAAGTTCCTCTGGTATGTTCTTTTCTTCACTGTAACCAAGTTTGTTATCCATGAGGTTTTAACAAGGAACAGCCCCTGTTGTTTTGTGTATTTAATCTTCACAACGATAATTACTAAGACTAAAACAACAATGGCGGAAGAATCAGCAAATCCTTAACAGTTGCGCTAAATCATCTCGTGACAAGTAATTAAACTCCAAGAGTTCTCGCGTAGTTTGAAAGTAAAACAGAGCATTATGATGAATTCAAATAAAAAGCATTAGTTTTATATGAATCAGCCTAAAGTTGCCTTCACTAGTAACCAACACATGGGTCTCCAAGGCTGGCGTTAACTCTAAGGGTCCTTAGTTCCATTTAAGGTGGTTCTAACGAAGATATTTACTATTGGTATTCGAGTTCGTCTCCATCCAAATAGTAAATATCTAAGCTCTAGGGGTAAGTGTGTGTCATTTTATCAAGTTAATTTTATGCTATGTATTAATTAAATATACGTTCTTAGAAGTGCGTACAGGCTTCGGTGGAAACTAGAATTAAGGCGTATATTTTGTTTACTATGGTTAGCCTGTGATGTTTATTGTAGAGGAATGGCTTTGGATACCAGCTTGGGAGTACTGATGATGATTTCTAATCTTCTTCCCATGCAAATAAGGGTACATTTTATCTAAAATATAGGTTACTCATCCCTATCTCGCTAGTGTAAAATTACGGTTTCCTAGACGGGTAGTAAGACATGGTTGACGTTATGAAGTGCACGCTAAGTATTCCAATCGAGTAAATATATAAATCTTGGTCACGAAAGCTTTAAAGTCAGACACATCCAAGAATCGCTTACTCTTTTCTTTCATTTCTCTATGTTCATATTCATTTGAAGTAACCAGTAAGCGATTTGATGCTGTGCGGCAGGGGAAGGGGGGATTAGGAAGGACGCGAAGTTTATCATATTCCTCTCTTCCTCCTATTCACGCGGAAAAAATAAAACAAGTAGTAAGCGAGGAATAAAAACAAGTTAATGTTGGTACGCCTGGATAGCCAGCCTTCTCTCGAATCTATCTTTAAGGGGCCTGTCAGCACTCGTTCACCCATTAAAACACGGTACTACAAAATAAAAGATTATGACAAAACCGTTCTATGGATTTTAAATCGGTTTTAACCAATGAAAATGGAATTATATTATCTAGAGCGAAGACTCTGTATAACTTTTACTTATCATACTAATTAAACTATACAATGAAAACAATCACATTTTCAGCCTCGAACTATTTTGCTCATAATGACTTCATTAAGTTAAATATTCCAAATTTAATCTTACTATATAAACCATAACTATTTTTACTTCAATTTTTCTTAAATAAGAATTTTTATTTAATGCTATATTATTTTTTTTATTTTTTAAAAATGATTAACTACTTTATCTATATTAATATGGATGTAAGTATTGATATTGGAAAAAATATTCACAAAGCTAGATAATATTTTTCTCCTTGTTTTAGCTATTTATTTATAATTTATATTAGTTTATTACTAAGCCTTAAAAGCTTATTTATAATATTAAAATTTAAAATAATTTGGTAACCTTAGTGTAACGCTACTGGTAGGAATATCGGGAACTACTTGTACCGCTTATCAATTTACAAGGGTCTTCCATTTACAGCGTTGCCACGATCGTTTAAGAAGTAACGAGACAAACCATTTATTCCAATATTGTGAAGCTTTAAAAATATGTTCCCACTATTTTAAATCATAAATAGGAATCAATGTATTCACCTGAGAGTGGTAGGTGTACAATTTAATCATCGATATTTAAGGCGCTAGAATAGTCAGACAGAAATCCACAAACATCTTGTAATTTTCAAACTTTCATGGGCTGAGATGTGTGTGTTTGTGTATGTGTGTGTATGCATGCGCAAGCACGAGAGCTGGATTGTGAGACCAGAACACTTATTGTTCCTTTCCTCTCTCTTTGCTTAGTTCAACCCCCACCCCTTTTGAAAGGTAGTATTGTAGTGTAGTTTGAGGCCTAAAGTTGACAGTAGGAGCAGGAAAAAACTCATTGATTCAAACAAATTTTTAAAAGTATTCATTGCGCGTGGTGGGTACATAATTGAATATTAAATTTTTAACTCTTTAATTGAAAATGTGTTTATAGTTTCTATGCACTTCGTCTTACTAACTGTAAATAATTAGCTCATATTATTGAATAAAAAAAATTAAGCGTATAATTCGAACCCAAAAATATGGATGGACATTATTAGTAATAGTAAATCTATATAATTGAATATAGACCTATTTTTTTTTTTAAATGATTTAATTGTACTGTACTTAACATTATTTAGAATAATATTGATTAAAAATATTAGCATTTTTACTTACACATAGGCTAAAGTAATTATGGTAATCATGGGCATTTTCGGCCTCAAGATGGCTCTAACCTTCTATGTAGTCTCAAACTTTAAATAAAAGTGGATCTTACATGTATATCTTTTTCCATTTGATTTGTAAAACTTTTGATACACAATAAAAGGGATATATACAAATGGTTTTGCAAAGTAAAACTAATGAAACTTTATCGATTTACATATGCAAATTTTAGATTAGTCAAACAAATACAAGCTTGAATTGTGAAGATGGTTTTAGAGAGGATCATAAAGTATACATGGATCCCCTATCTTTAAATAAAAATATTTTACATTATATAATGTTATAAGCAGCACTCAAAAATTAAAATTGTATATATTATACAATCAGCCCTAAGAAAATCTACTTACTAATATGAAAAGCTATTTGGAATACACATTACATGAACGGAAATATATTTTTAAAGAAAAAAGATTTTGTGAAATAGTTTACTACATACACACATAAAACATATACACTATATATATTGTGTAAAAAAACATGAATGGCCAACATAAATAATTCCATAAGAAATTATTTCTTTTAGCACTGTGTCCTACTACCCATTCGGGTTACACACTTATGTTCTAATTACGCTCATGTTTTAGGGTTTAGGAAGGTTATATTTATTGGAAGTGTACCCGCATTTGCGAGAAGGGAGATTGGGAAACCAGTTTGGAAAACCCTTCAGTACACTCGAATGATATACTAAACTCGATCTTCTTGTCATTTTCAGTCTAGTCTACTGCGAGAGTAGCGTGTTAGACCATGCGACCACCGAAGTGGGTGACATGAAATTAAATGTGTCACTCGAACATTTCACCAATAGTTACCTACATTAGCTTTTTAGCTACAGGTAAGAGATTAAAATAAAATAAATATAACAATGAAATTAAAATAAATACATGAGATAGTATAGTAAATAAATGGTACGACACAATCGCACAAACTTTCTCATATTGTGTAAGTATTATAGCTTCAGAGATAATTTTCAAAATTTTCAAAAATAAGTTTTGAGTAAACTATCTATCCCTAGGTAGCATCCTAAGTCATCAGTAAACTACTATCGGAATTTCTTCCCCAAAACAAGTATATATCTTTATATATCATCTTCATTAGTAATGAGGTAAACTGGATAGGACTAGCTCAAGATAAGAATAGTAAGTGAATCAATGAATTCTCGAGTTCCTAATACCATAGACTAAGTAAGTATTAGAAAGTAATAAACATTACTTAGGAATATTAAAAAAAACTATTTTACTATCAGGATTAAAATAGTTTTGTTTATTTTGCTATTAAATAGCAAATAGGCTAATAGCCCAAACGAATAGCAAGACTTGATGATAAAAAGAATACCAAAAATTAAAAGTTTATTGATAAAGTATTTTGTACAAAATATGAGTAGTATTCTCTCACTCTCTTTCAAACACTCTCTTTTTCTCAAATGCTCTCTAGCTCTTAAACCCTAGCTTTCTCGCTCAGACGCAGATACTCTCAAACTTTCTATCTCTTAAACGCTCTCTCACAAACGCTCGCTCGCTCTCTTAAATACTATCTCTCTCAAACTTTCTCTAAATCACTCTCACTCTCTCTCTATTTCAATCTCACTTTCTCTATTTCAATAACACTTTCTTTCTCAAATTCTCTTACTCTCTAACTCTCTCTTTAACTCTCTCTCAACAAACTATTTCTTAAAAACTATCTCTTAAGCTCCCTCTTACGCTAATTTTATCTCTCTAAACTAATCTCTCACTCTCTAAACTCTCTAACCATCTCTCTCAAAATCTCTCTCACACTTTATTACGCACTTTCCCTCGCATATTCTCTTTCTCTCACACACAATATTTTTCTCCTCACACACACAAACACACACACTCTCTTTCTCTCTCCTTCCAGTAGTTCTTTTCTAGCACGTACTTCTACTCTCACTATCACTCACTCACATTTTCTCGATATCTTCAAACGCTCGATATCTTGAACGGTCTATCTCATGAGCGCTTTACCACAAACGCTGCCCTTCTCTCTTTCAAACACTCTCTCTCATTCCCTCTCACAAACTCCCTCTTTCTCAAAATCCTTTTCTTTCAAACTTTCTCTATATAACTCTCTCTTTCCCAATATCACTCTCTCAAACTCTTTCTAAATCACTCTCAGTCTTTCTCTGTCTCTATCTCACTCTCTCTAACTCAATCTCAATCTAACTCTATCTTTCTCACTCTCTCTAACTCAATCTCAATCTAACTCTATCTTTCTCACTCTCTCTATCTCAAACTTTCTTTCAGTCTCTCTTTTTCTCACACTCACTCTATCAATTTCACTCTCTAAATCACTCACAATTATCTACTCTCTTAATCTCTCTCACTAAATCTCTTTCTAGCTTTATCTTATTATAAAGACCATTTCCTAATAAAAAGTGCAATAATCTACAGCCATTGCTGCGACAATCCACTAGTTGAAATATGAGCTATAAGCAAGTATATACTTTTAAATGAAGCTTTGGGATATGGAATGTTAATTGTAATGAAGCTTTGGGATATGGAATGTTAATTGTAATGAAGCTTTGGGATATGGAATGTTAATTGTAATGCTCTTTGGTGAAGCAAGAGTTTCAATATTTTCTCTAAATATTTCTGTAACTGTGCATATTATTTTGCTTATTCTCTTTGATAGTATGTGATATTTAACAATGTAAAATAGTTTCATATATCTTTGTAAATATTAGTAATTTAGGTAAAGGAGCGAGAAAGTCTATGGTGTGCACCGTACCATTAATAATTTTTTAAATTCAAATTTATTATACTTAAATAAATAAATAATTGCATTGTAGCCTATATGTTGAAAGTAGCGTCTACTTGGTACTCAACAGTTGCTACACGGGCTAAATGTCAAAATCATATAGTTTGGTTCACCCATGATGTGAATATTGGGGTCCAAATAATTCCAGATTCGTGTATTTAAATCTTTTTTCCTATTTCACACTCTCTTTCAATGTTAATCCTATATTCATCATTCCTAACCTATAAGTAGAACTAAGTGTGGATATTTCAGACAAGTAAGGTTGAGATGAAAAAAACAAAGCAGAACCTAATCTTACCTTGTACAAGTAAAGGAAATAACTTTTTAAAAAAAGCCTTTCATATCTTTTAAACTCATCATGGCACACTCATCATAATACTGTTTAATTTTAATTTAAATAATCATCATCATAAACATAGTCCAGCCTGTGACTGGATCAGTTTAGTAAAATGACTCAATTTTCCTCTGTCCTTTCACCATTATTCCTTCATTATTTGCTTCCGTTCCTCTCCTCTCACTTAAACATTTTCTGTTGTATACTTTTCTTACTCCTCGTTCTTGTCCTTTATTGTAGTCCTTTTACTATGTACTTCATCTCTATAATTATATTTTGCATCTTCCCATTCTCCTTCTTCCTTATATGAACATAACATCACAGTAATGATCCCTCTACTATTTCATGTACTTCCTGTATCCCCACTCATTCCTGGATAACTCCTTCCCTACCCCGTTTCTTCTCGTGACAGCTAACAAGATTATTTGAATGGTGTGTCTACATTTATTCTATCAGTGTAAATTTAGTTTTAATTTGATTAGGTATCAAATATTATTTTTATTACACTCCTCTACTCACTACGTTTTATCTAACAGAACTTTACATTATTTGAACTGCATTGAAGTTTATTAAAATCTAGCCAGCCTTGGATAACCCAAATTGTGTTAATTTGACACCAAGAAAATACCTTTTGAATTTGTAATGATTGTTAATTTATTTTTGAACTACATCTCATTGCTCATACAATTTTATACAAGTTACTCTAATGAAGTAGAAGTGATATGGATAAAAAAATTTAATGTACCTGTATTTTCGAGATGGGAAAGTGAGAAACAATTTGTAAAAAAAATACCTGGCTGTGATTCAAGCCCCGACCTCCCCATCACCGCAAGACCAGACTGAATTAGCCTACCATTCAGTCCGCATGATAATCATTTCGGGTTATTAGTTATTTTATTCTTTCAGCTTATATCAGACGGTAGCCCGGCTCTACCGGATTCTATTTCATGTACGGTCTACCGAGCTATGAATTAACGCCCAGGGGGCTGGACGCTGTGTCTATTCTAGAGCTAGGTTTATTATAAGTCATTTATATCTAGACTAGATTTTTAATATAGACTACGTAAAATATTACAATAGCTACAATTATACATATTAGTTCAACTATCATTGCGAATATACCTATAACTCCTCTCATTACGAATATAACTACTATTATCACTATCATTACGAATGTATTTACTTTTATTACTACCATTACGAATGCATTGTACCTACTACTATTGCAAACCATTATGAATGTTACAAGTGCTCTTATATGCAGATGGATGATGCCGTATTAATGACAGATAATGAAAGTGACACAGAATGCACTAAATAATTTGAATGTGGTGACGGGCAGAATGGATCTTTGTATAAATGTATCCAAAATTAAGGTGTTAGTTTTGATAATGATGGATCTGGGAATGATTGTTAGCCTAGTATATGTGTAAAACTGTTAGAACAAGTGAATGAATTTGTGTAAGTGGGCAAAATGTTCTGTAAAAATGGAAGGATGGATGGGGAAATTAACAGATGTGTGAATGAATCTCTGAGAGTAGTTAGATGTATGTGGACTATTCAAAGAATGAATTAGTATCGGAAGAGGCAAAGGTGGCAGTATATATAATAATATGTCGGCGTCAACATTGTTTTGTGGATATGAAGCGTAGCTTTGTCACTAGAAACATAAGAGCAAGGTGAATGCTGTTTTAATGAGATATTAAAGAAATGTATGTGGAAAAACTCATATGGACAATCAGTAATGAATGGACTCTTAAGGAGTGTGGTTTGAAAGGGAATCCAATAGGTCAATGTGAAAGAAGTGGCTTAAGCTGGTTTAGGCATGTTGAGAGAATTAGTTTGGTTTAAGTGACGAAGAAAATATATTAAGGTAAAGTGTGTGGATCAAAAGGAAGGAGTAGGCCATATAGGACGTAGATAAATGTGTTATACGAATGTGTGGAAAAGAGAAACATTAAGAGTTTTAAAATAATAGAGCATGTATGACTAGATCTATGGATGTTCTTGAAGCGAAGGGAGGTGCCATAATAGGGAGGTGTAGAGAAAGTTAGTGAGAATGGGTTAAGTACGGAGTTGTTATTTGAGCTATATGTACAGTTTCTTGCCTAACCCTTAAGAGAAAAGCGTTGTTAGATAAATATGTATGGATTTAGTATAAATGTACCTACTATAATTAAGAACATACCTACTATTGCGACTATCATTAAGAATATACCTACTATTGCAACTATCATTATGAATATACCTACTATTGCAACTATCATTAAGAATATACCTACTATTGCAACTATCATTATGAATATACCTACTATTATTACTATCATTACGAATAAATGGTACCTACTGTTATCATTATTATCATAAATTATTACTATCATAATAAATATACCTACTATTACTAGTGGTGTGAGAATCTTCTAGGTATAGAAGTTGAAAGTTAAATCTCTTTCACTTGGACTTCGACACTTCCAATAAACTTCTAATCTTCAAAAAATTTTAAATGAAGAAGGAAACTTCGATATATTATGATCAGATTAGAAGTATATCACAATAGGCCTATATGATATATTTAAAACTATAATAATGCTTAAAACAGCTACTAAACAGTATTTTAACACAGCCAAATAATTAAATAAATTCCATAACGTATTCATGGATGGACTCAGATATTATGTCAGCATAGAATATTATATTTTGCCTTTTTTCCTGTAAACATTTCTCTCTACCTTACTGCACTAAGTTGATAATTTTAAAATTAGTGTCATGTGAGAAAAATAAAAACCTATCTCCGAATTAGTCTTCTACTCTGCTTTGAATACAAAAAGTAACCTTCACACCACTGATTTTTACTATTATTATTAACTACCAGCAAGATGTAATTGAAGATTTTTTATTTGATCCAAAATTTATTAGCTAATGTGTATCCGCATTTGCATAAAGATAGAGTCATGGAAATCATGGTAATTTTTTTTAGTTAAACCGGACGGGATTCGAACTCTGACATTCACATTATTAGTAAACTAGGTCAGACGAAGCTGATGCCTTACCTGTGTGCTCATTGATACGCGTTTAGTCACACTTTTTAAAACATCTTTTTAAGAAGTCTTATTTTCTTATTTTATTTTAATATTCAGTAATTTAACAATAAAGTGTTACTGTTTATATCTCCTTTCTTTACGAGGCAAGTTGAGTTTGATAGTATTCTCTTCTTAAAGGTGCAGTAAAAATTCAGTTTGAATTA
Organism: Timema genevievae; assembly: GCA_902155825.1. NCBI lineage: Eukaryota > Metazoa > Arthropoda > Insecta > Phasmatodea > Timematidae > Timema > Timema genevievae. Next base: position 41,156 of record CABFWO010004454.1, read on the forward strand.
AAGTAACTTCAACTTTCTTTTTTTGGAAGTGACTTTAAAAGAGTTTTAATACTACTCATAAAATCTCAACTAATTAAAAATATACACTTGTAGGTGAGATTTCCGCACACAAAAACTTATAAAAAATGCTTGTTTTATTTTATACGAACGTAACATCTGCGCTTAATTGTATGAATACGCGCACAATTTCTACTAAAATCTTTCAGTTGATGCAGGTAGCTGCACACCAAATTTAAAACAAAAGGATTTAAAATGGAATACATATTTTAAAATGATATATGGGAATTAAATTATAAACACAGATAAAAAATATAATATATGCAACGATTTTAATCAATGGAGCTATTATAAAAAAAATGACAGATTAAAAAATAATGGAATACCTGAAATGCAGCATGTAATAAAACAAGAAATTTCCACAAATTAGAAAAAAAAACTCATCAGATTAAAAGAAAATGTTGGTTTGATTACAGATATCTGATACTATCTTATATATAATTTGATAAGCCCGTTTCAGGTAATAGAAATTACGAGGAAATCACTGAACAGATGTTGACAAACAACTTCTCATTTTAATGTTTAGGAGTCAAGCAAGCCTAGGTAGAACAGGCTGTGATTGGCTGCTATAAAATAGCCCTGGCTCTCTGATTGGCTGTTATAGTGACTCAGCTCTTTTCCCCTCCCCCTTTGACTCCTTTTCCACGGTTTGAATATGTTCCAAACTTATTGGTTCCGGTCAAAAATTGTTGGTTCCTGTCCCATTTTTTATGTGTGCCCATTGTTTTTTATGTGTGTCCATTGGATCGTATTCCCGGGTAAGATTGATGCTGACGTGGGAGGTTTTATTTATATATTGGTGGGGGAAAGAGCAGTCTATGGAATGGGGGATTTTTATTTATTGTGGGGGAACGTGCAGTCCATGGCGTCGGGCACTCCTCCCGTGACGTCCCATAAAGTGTTGGCATACCAACCGTGGGTGGGAGCGTTTAGGAACAACCTTTCGCGCCAGCCATTTATCATAGTGTGAGCACTGCGCAATGGTTCCTTACCACAAGACTCAGTTGGAATTTATTTCACGTTTCTCCCCTCCCTCCGCCACATCTCCTCGTGAGCTCAGTGTGTCCAATACCTCCGGATGCTGAAATTTGTGGTAACCGACTTGGAGGATATAATTTAACCCTTGCTAAACTTGTTATAAATGTTGAAAGTGGATAGCAATGACCCTATGCAGGAGCATCTTCTCTTGACGTCTGTCGGAACATAGTGTGAGCTAGTGGCAATGGTTCCCTGTCTCAAGCCCCTGAATCTATTTTGGAATCGCAACCCTCCCCCTCCACCCATCTATTCGGTAATGAGTTATTTCCCGGTGACGTCATCGCAACCCTGACACCAGTTTGTCGGCTGGACGTGTTGAGACAGGAATAGATAGTTTTTACATGACGACATGGAGTTAACGACCTGGTGTCCTCTGTCCCTTCTTCAATATCGCAAAGGCTAATTTCTGGAGTTTTTTCCGTTGTACTTATTTATCTTCTATGTGACGATAGGTTTTCCCGGTGACATCATCGCTCATTTGGGTGATTTCGAAATTAGAAAATATTGACACAGCTATGATTTTGCACAATTAGGAGCTTCAGAAGCATAACAGTGATTTATAATCCTCAGCTAGGGGCCACTATCTCCCCCCACAAAAGTCTACTAAAATTGGTTGTTTAGTATCGTCGGTCAACATGCGCAGATGTAGGTATCCACGATATCAACATGGACACTGTTGGCGAAGATAAGGAGGTGTAAGGTAGAAATGTTTCAGCGATTACGTGAGGTGAGGGAGAGTAGAAAACCACCCCAGTTCACCCGAGCGAGATTTTAATCCAGGACCTCCCCGTCATAACTAGATGAGCTACATGCACCCTTTATGGCTAATCATTTAATATATTAACTAAGATAAAGTGGTAGGGATGATTAAGAAAATGTCCCTGCAATTTACGTGGTAGAGAGGAGTAAGGTAGAAATATTCTAGCGTTTACGTGGAGTGAGGGAGAGAGAAACCATTTTGTGAGAATTAGTGACAGTACACCTCAGCGGGGATTTTAAACCCCGAACTCCCCCGCCATAAACTAGATGAGTTACACACACACCCTTTCTGGATAAACGTATATAATCATATTTATTTTGTTGACCTATCAACTCTAGTCGGGATTTGAACCGTGACAGGGCGAGATGTGTACCAGCATTTTCTTGGGGTTGAAGTATGAAACACTACAAGCATTATTGTATTTATAAAGTAATTAGCATTTGTTCGAAATAGAAATATTTATTTTTTGACCTATCAACCCTAATAGGGATTTGAAACCCTACCTCCTTCCGTAATAGGGCGAGATGTGTACCAGCCTTTGTTTGGGGTTTAAATGTGAAATTCTACAAGCATTATTGTATTTATAGAGAAATTAGCGTCTGTTCGAAATTTTGTGACCTACCAACCCTAGTAGAGATTTGAACCCCCAACCTCCCTCTGTCACAGGACGAGATGTTCACCCATATTAGCTTGGAATTAAAATATGAAATGCTACAAGCATTATTGTATTTATAAAGTAACTAGCGTTTGTTCGAAATAAAATTGTGTATTTTTTGGACCTACCAACCCTAGTAGGGATTTGAACCCCATACCCAGAAGGTTTTGGTATGCCATCAAAACAACATAGGTTTAGGGAGGAGAGGAGAGCAAAGAAATATTTTGTTATAAGTTGTCTATTTCTAAGCTAGTAACTATAGTTTTGTTAATTGTAGATGGTAACTTTTATACAAATTTAAAATATGTTTGTTAAGAGATAGTTTTAATAACTAAAGAGTAACAAACTTACATATTAGATGATCTATCGCGTCCAACAGTTCACCCAGCAGGGATTTGATTCCATTATCCCCCCACCAGAATTAGATGAGCCTGACATTTAGACGGCGTGCCCACAGGTATTCAAACCTCGATATATTTCGTAGCGCTAGCTCAGCTAATGTAAGTTAGAAAGGACGTCCAATCTAATGCTTCCTTCCCATGTTTGAGTGTACCCCGCATTTGCGAGTCCTCCACCAGAATTAGATGAGCTTGACATTTAGATGGTGTGCCTACTGGGATTCGAACCTCTATATCTTTCGCAGGGCTGTTAGAACGGTCATCCAATCTAATACTTCCTTCCCGTAGCTGAGTGTACCCCACATTTGCGAGATTCATAAAATAAGGCAAAATCAAAAAGGTTTTTATCTTTTAAAGCTGGCTGACCAGATTTTCCATTTGATAAAATTAGATCATATAAAATGTTTACCCACATTTGCTTGGAGTGAGATCAGAAAATATATTCCAATGACTGAGTGCACCCCGCATTTTCGAGAGTGAAATACAAGGCGAAATCAAAAATCAGTTATAGGTGATCGACTCGATTCTCCGTTTGATATAATTAGACTAGGTAGAATGTGTACCAGCATTTGGTTCTGGAAAACCCTACAAGCATATTATTGCAAACCGTTTCACTTTTTGGATAGCGTTTATAAATTAACTAAATTTGTTTTAAGGTAAGGTGGCAAGTTCACACATACACACACACGTACGCACATACACACGTAATCACACACACACAGTCAGGCAGACTTTCATTTTTATTTATAAATTGTGACGGTAGAGAAAGTAACCTGTTACTCTGCAACACTCAACTTACGTTATCTTTCACAACGCTATTTAAATTATTATAATAAACCAACCTTATATTCACCTGTATTCATTTCTTAATCACTTTAATTCTGCGCCATCTAACGAATAAAATTGGTAATTACGATTTTTTCAATATCTTGTGATAGAACGTACATATTCATATTTAATAAATGTAATTATTACTACCTAAACAATAATTTAAATACAAAAATGGGGTAGGAATAATGAAAATATTTATGAGGGGTAAGTGTACCCGCATTTGTATGGAGGGAGAGTTAGAAATGGTGTAATGAAGATACCCTCATTTCAATAGGACAGTGTTCAAACTCCAACCTCCTCAACCAACCATACCAGACTAGCTCCGCTTAATTAATTATACAGCTCACAAGACTTAAATAATATTGGCGGATGTCATTTAAAAAAAAAGTTGTTTCTGTTGTATGCTATAAATTAAGAAAAAATATTTATTGATCACTTGCTGTTGTCGATAAAATAACTAATAAGAAAATGTGGTTATTATTTTAAAAATATCCCTAGAATATTTTGGTTGTAAATCCTTGGAGAATCTAAGACAGGAAGGAGATGGCAATATACACGTGGCAACATTGCCAAAATGAAATATTAAATAGTGCAGAGTAGTAAATGTTAATCTTTATTGATTACATCTGTGTAGTGTAACGTTATTTGCCACACTACCACGTATTTCCTTATATTTCTCTAATTTTGTAAATAATTTCCTATCAATTTTCGTTTTAGATGATTCACTTCAAAGTTCGGCCACAGCTTAACACGCTGTGTTGCCGGCGTAACCAAATAATATTATTTACATATATTCAAAATAAAACGGAAAGAAGAACGTCTAGCAATGTTTTAAATAATTAAAATAATGAATTTTGATTTAAGGAAGAACGCTTTCCTTTTTATTAAACATATTACTTATCCTTCTAAAAAGTGTGTTGACTCTTCTTTATTTATTTTAAATGTGAGATAATATTTATATCAGGGTATGCGCAGATCTGTTAAACAAGTGAGTTGCGTGTCTCATGATTATAAAAGAAGTAAGAAAAGAAAAATAAGTGATGCAAATACCTCCAAACTAACACGCATTTCAATTTTGAGAAATGGAAATAAACATTTTAATTCCTTTACGAAATATTGTTCATATTTATTGACCTATATTTCAATCTTTAAATCCCCATGGAAACCGATATTTGTTGCGTGGCTGTACATCTCTAAATAAAATATATCTTTTTGGCGGAAAATTAATAATTCAATCTTCATTAATTTTTTGTCCGAACACAACACAATTTACTCTTTAGATGAATATTTCTCTTTGGATGCTGGTCATCACACTTCTAAATTGAAATGCCTAAACATGAAAATCATTTATTTTTTATTGGAATGTTGTTAGCGTTAATTTGCATTTAAATCAATAGTATTTAGCATAGCTCCAAAATTAAAAAGTTAAGATGTTAAGTTCGTGAAAATATTGTCTACGCTTTGTTTCGCACATGATAATATTATTTTAAAATATGTATAGGTATGTATTATAGGCTTGAAAACGATAAAATGATCTGGAATAATGTGTTAAAATAGCCAAAACTTACTATTTAACATATTAGTTTCGGTGTTCATTTTTTTTCAAACTATGGGTTTGGGTGCTTATTTGATTCAAATAATGAGGTTTTATGTTCATTTTAGAAAATAGTAACACAATACAAATACAGTAAGTTTAGTTATGTTTCCATGTTATTACTTAATTACCGTACCGCAATGTTTTATGTACCACATCTATATTTTCACATTCTCTATATCTATCTGAAATTCTCTCTCTCTCTCACGCTCTCACACACACTTTCTCATACTTTCTACCCTCGCATACACATACAGACACTCTATAACATACTCTCTAATATGATCATTTTTCATTCTCTATCACACATTTTCTCTCACATTATCTTTATTATACTTCTTGTCTTAAGCTTTCTCTCAAATGCTATCCCTCAAAATCTCTCAATCTCTCAAATGCTCAGTCTCTATTTCTCAAAAGTTCAATCTCTATTTCTTAAAAGCTCTCTCAAACTACATTTCTCTTTATCTTTCTCAAACTCTCTTTAAATCATTCTCACTTTCTCTATATCTCACTCTCTCTCTCTCTCTCAAACTCTTTTAATCTCAAACGAACACTCTCAATTTCTCTCTCTATCTCACTCCAACACTCTTTCTTAAACTCTGTATCTAACTCTTTCTCGTTCTAATTTTCTTTCTCTACACTAATATCTTCCTCTCTAACTTTCTATCTCAAACTCTCTCACACGCCCTCACATTTTCTCTCTCTCTGTCACACAATATCTCTCCCAAAATTTTACACTAACTTTTTCATATACACACACACACACACACACACACACACACACACACACACACACACACTCACACACCTTATCACGCATTTTCCCTCACATATTCTCTTTATTTCTGTCTCACACTTTCTCTCATTTTCTCTCATACACACTCTACCTTCCACACACATTTTTTCTCTTCACACACACACACACACACACACACATATTTTTATATATAATTTAATAAGCTCATTTTTGGTAGTTGAAATTAAGAGTAAACGGTTTTAACAATTTTAACAAACAAAGTAATTTTAAAGGTTAGAGGTCCAGGATGTCGGCAAAAATATTAGCCTAAAATTATTTACTGTCGACCCCATAGGCCATGGATATGTTATAGAAGCAATTATAAAGCCGTTGAGTTCTACTTGTGTATACGGTTTATTGTTCATGTTACTAAGCTCATGGTGGATCCCATGACATGTAAGTGGTCGTGGCTGAGGTTGACTGACTGACCGGGAATCATTTACACTCTTACAAGTCTTCATATATAAAGTCTCTCGAGCAACTGACTCACTGTTCGTCTCAGGCAAACTCATCGATCCATCCCAGACCCTAGCGCCACCTGTCAACGCCACCAAACGCACAAGTCACACTCCCCCCTACTTAAAAATAGATAATATAAATGATAACACATTACAAAAAGGTAATTAATTGTGTTCATAGAGATTAACCTTAAAACTAATTACCTATATAATATATGGACAATAGATAGGCCATAAATATACTGTAAACAATAGACAATATATAACCAATATATAGAATGTAACTAAACTAAACAAAAGAAAGGTCTGTTAAGTCATCTTGATGGGTATGAAAAATTCTTGCAACACTGCCAGTAAACCTATCACTGCTTGCTCCTCCGGTGGCTACGCTGGCCCTTTGCTCTTCAGGCGGTGGCGTCTGCCTACGGTTTTCTTACTCTCCGGGTGTCGGCATCGGTCCTGGCTCTCTTCCTTGCTCTTAAAACATCCGTGATAACGTGTCCACTACCACGTTTTATTTTCCTGGGATATCTGTCACCGAGTACCTCAATACTTGTAGTTGGTCTATCCACCGTTCTATTATTCCTATTTGCCTAGGATGATTTAATAGCCAAGACAAGGTGGAGTTGTCAGTTTGAAGCTCGAACTCATTATGTTCTAAATGCTGTCTGAACTTGTTGACTCCGAAACTTATGGCTGACGCTTCCAGTTCAAAAGTAGCGAAACTCCTCTCGTGGGTGTGCAATGTGCAGCTGGCGTAGGCTACTGGTTGCAATTCCCCTTAGCTGTGTTGGTGTTGACACAACACTGCTCCTAGCCCCGAAGAAGACGCGTCTGTTTGTAGAATGAATGTAATCTGAAAATCCACCATTTTCAATAAGGGAGGATGTGAAAGTTTAAATTTTAACTTTTCAAACGTTTCTTCGGCTTATGGACTTAAATTGTACCCTTATTTTTCTTTATCTGGTAAAGTGGGAAAGCTACCGATTCAAGATTGGGTATGAATCGTCCATCACAATTGATCATCCCTAAAAACCGAGTGAGTTTCCTTGTAGTGTTGGGCGTGAGAAACTCGCGCACCACTCGTGTACGTTCGGGGTTCACCGTTACTTTATGGAAAATTATGTGAACCTAATACTTTATTTCCGTCACTGCTACTCTTCATTTCTTGGGATTCACCTTAAAGCCAGCTTCCCGTAATCTTCTTAGCACTTCACTAAGGTGTTTTTCATGGTCTTCATGATTTTCAGAATAAACTACTCAGTCGTCCAAGTACGCAAACACGTACTCAAACTTAATATCCCCGACACTCATGTCAGCAAAACTTAAAAAATGTTCAATGATAATATACAACGTGTTTCTAAAACATTGCATCAAACTTTGGCAGGATACTCTTTGGGTAAAATTAGAATAATTCTCATAAGCAACCTAGGGTCCATCTTCAATATTAAGGGCGGTATACACCCCTAAAGACAGAGCTAAAAACGACTGTTGTGTGAAATATTATGAAAACTGCTTAGGGTATTACAACGAATCTTTGTATACTACTTATTGAAACCTTGATCATTAATAAACTAAATGTGCTGTTACCGTTACCCACCCCCATTATGTAAAAAAGGGGGGGGTGTAACACATTTTTTCTAAAATAAAATATGTCAGAGTAAGTATTACCAATTTTTACTTAAGATTACAAAACAGGGAATCAAAATTAACAAAAAAGGTGTCTTGGAGAAACTGTCTAGCTTTCCCCGTTTCTGAGATAATCATGCATGTTTAATTTCAAAGACAAGTGTTAATTCCTGCCAGGTAGGGAGCCAATAAAGCTGTGTTGCTTCACCCCCCTCCTTTCCCCCACTCTTATTATCACTATCTTCCCCTCCCTCCACGAGCAGACTGCATCAGTCCACACGACTTCACTGCATGTTGCGCGTATTACTAGTCAAATGGCAAAGTACACAAACGCAGAAATGACAGACATGGTCATGCTGTACGGTGAAGCTAGAGGAAACGCAAGAGCAGCTGCACGGTTGTACCACGATAGATATCCTGCGCGACGTCAACCTTATCACCGGACCTTCACCGATGTCACTCAGCGACTTCGTGAAACAGGTACATTTCAGCTACGAGGGGGAGCTGGTCACCCGAGGAATGTTCGCACTCCAATTGTCGAAGAAGAGGTACTGAATTATGTGGATGATAACGCGTCAACAAGCACACGTGCCATTGCGCATCAAACGAATGTGTCCAATTCCACAGTATGGCGTGTCATGCATGATCAGCTGCTGCATCCGTACCACATGCGCAAGGTGCAGGCATTGGGGCCAGCAGATTATGCTCCTCGACATGAATTCTCCGACTGGTTTCTGCAGCAGTGCGGAGTGGTTCCTGATTTCTCCACTATAATATTGTTTTCCGATGAGGCAACATTCACCAGAGACGGCTATTTTAATAGTACAAATAGTCACATTTGGAATGACGTGAACCCTCATGCAACTATCATCATGGGCAACCAGCATAGATTTTCTGTCAACATCTGGGCAGGCATTGTGGGTAACCATCTCATTGGCCCTTACCTGATGCCACGACGTTTGACTGGCCACATCTACTACCAATTTCTGAAATTTGCATTGCCACAGTTCCTCGAGAATGTACCGCTCTCCGTTAGACAACGCATGTGGCTACAACATGACGGTGCCCCACCTCATTTCACAAGAGCTGTGCGTGACTACCTCAACACTGCATTTCCTGCCCGATGGATAGGAAGAGGTGGGCCTGTTGCGTGGCCACCACGCTCTCCTGACCTAAATCCGTTAGACTTCTTTCTGTGGGGCTTTGTCAAAGCTTTGGTGTACGAGACAGCTGTTGAATCTGAGGAAGACCTGTTAGCCAGGATAGTTGCTGCATGTGATAAGGTTCAAGAAACTCCACGTGTTTTCGAAAGAGTACGCCAGTCATTGATACGTCGCCTCAATTATTGCAATAACGTTAGGGGCCACCATTTTGAACACTTGCTATGAATCTGCTTTTGAAGCTAGGAACTAAAACATGCAATAACTACAATTTGTATTTCTTAATGTAGCTTTCAATATTCCAGTGAGTGTAATGAATAAAATCCCACCCAAGTGTGAACTGTGTAAGCATAACTCACTAATGTAATAAATAGCAACACATCGGAGCTTATGAAGAAGGAAAAGTATCAGAGTTTCTCCATCATAACACACAAACCAGCCTTGTTTACCAAATGTACGTGATACATAGTCACACGTGCCGGTAAAAATGGTTAAACGACTGCATTGCGAAATAAAACTGCGATTCTGGCTGCCTACCTGGCAGGCATTTGCACTTGGCTCTGATCTCAAACTTGTGTGATTATCTCAGAAACGGGGAAAGCTAGACAGTTTCTCCAAGACACCTTTTTTGTTAATTTTGATTCCCTGTTTTGTAATCTTAAGTAAAAATTGGTAATACTTACTCTGACATATTTTATTTTAGAAAAAATGTGTTACAACCCCCCCTTTTTTACATGATGGGGGTGGGTAACGGTAACAGCACATTTAGTTTATTAATGATCAAGGTTTCAATAATTAGTATACAAAGATTCGTTGTAATACCCTAAGCAGTTTTCATAATATTTCACACAACAGTCGTTTTTAGCTCTGTCTTTAGGGGTGTATACCGCCCTTAATATTGAAGATGGACCCTAGGTTGCTTATGAGAATTACTCTAATTTCACCCAAGGAGTATCCTGCCAAAGTTTGATGCAATGTTTTAGAAACACGTTGTATAAACGTTTTCATTAATATTTCTCATACAAACAAAATATCTAATATTTATTATTAATTTTCCCAATAGTTATAATGAATACTTACTAATTATTTGTTAAAACATTAAAGCGTTTTGGCAAATGAGTTCGTCGTGTATTGTCTGGTTTAGCAGTGAAGATGAGATTGGGGTTCAAATTTCGAATTGGGGTACTATGAATTTTCTTAAAATAACTATCCAACTTTCTTTCCATAAATATTCGGGCACGTTACTTCTATTATTATTCGTTTCACATCCATACCCCACTATCCTAATTGTAAATATAACGATAGCTTGATAGGTAGTATGACGCAGAGCTCAAGCCAGATCTGTTTGAATGGTTTTTAGCATTTTATTTTTGGTTTAATAGTTCATTGTTCTAAAAAAATATTGTTCTTTAATAATGTTTGACACATTTATTGAAGTTAAAGGGACATGGTACAAAAATTTCAATAAAAACTCTCAAAGAACTGAGAGTCCCTTAAAATGTTTTCAATGATAGCGACTTTCCAGCAAAAGCTAAATTCAATGCTAACTTTAAAATTAAAAACAAAAGGGATTGGCGCATGCTTAAGCTTATGAAAAAGATGAACTAAATCCTTTAATAATCCTTTGCTAAAATGCATGAAAATATATCATTTTTGAAAACCTTGATAAGTAAAGTTTCATAAGAAAATTAATTGATTTGTAGTTATATTACTTCTTTTACTAATGCTCGTCAGAGTATATCAAAATGAAATAATGAAAATCCCATTTAAAAATATAAAATTCAAGTTTAGGTAAAACCATAAATCAATTATAGTAATTTCCACAGTGGAAGCGACGCTATTACAACAAGAGAATTACGAATATCTGGAGCTCAAGAAAGTGTGGTAAAGAAGCTTGAAAAAGAAGCGAATACAGATATTCTACTGTAGCACGTGAAGCAATAGACGGATCAACTTGTCAAGTAGATTGTGATGGATTGGTCTCCGAATGTGAACTTTTCTAGAAGCCTTCGTTCGCTTTCTTCTCGTAGGAAGTGAGGGGACGGAGGGGAGAAAAGTCGTTCTCCAATACAACAAAGACGCAACACCCCTCCCCCCACTTTACTACTAAAAAAAATTCCACACAAATAATATGAAGTGTAAAAAAGGAGGGAAAGGTGGTTTTGTTAACGCAGGGAAATCACTTTTACAATCGTATTGCAGTCATCAGTCACAATTTTACGAATAAGTTACTTTGGAGAGTGGGATGGATTCAGAATTTCGTTGGCATAATTTTTTTTTATAAAGAGTAAGGGTCAAATTGGAGTGGGAAGGAATGGTCAAACTGTCCAACTTTTTGTGAAACCGGTGGCTTTTATTGTAACTCTCTAACACCTCTGTTTATTTTTATTTTTCCTGAAACTAGGAGGTTATTTTATATCCACTTGAATGTTACCAGCATAACTTTTGGGGTCGTTATCCACAGTTGTTCGAGTACGGTAGTTAAAGTTTGTTTTTAGTGTCACGTTCAACACAAGGGCTATTAATGACTTGATTTACAAGCTAGGATTGAGGAAGGTAGCTCCAAGTAAATGCATTCACATTACACTCAAATACGGGAAACCAGCAATGGTGTATACAACCGGGATATAAACCTCAATCTTTCTATCAATGGTGATACAGCTTCATGCAAATACATTTCTTTGTTTTTGTGTCCAAATTTTATCAACCAACACAATGACCTACCTACAACAATAGATATCAACAAGTATGCAAACAGGTAGAAAATCTTTCCAAGCGCTTCACTCAATGATCGAATCAAAACTGTCATCAAATAAAACCAAATCCAGGACATATCAAACTATTCAGACCAATAGTAGCATATAGCAGTGAAATTTGGATAGTAATAAAGATAACAGCAAGAATACTAATTACATTTGGAAACAAGATACTGAGGAGAATACGTGGAACAATAAGAGAAGAAAATGAATGGAGGGTTAGTAAGAATAGTAAGATCAGAGAATGGTACGCAACAGAAACTAACAGAACATCAGTATTGGTCCCGTAGTGTAGTTGCCAGTGCAGCGGGCTTTAAGACTAAGGGTCCTGGGTTCGATTCCCGGCTGGAACCGTGGGTATTTGTTCCTTAAGGGGAATGATCCCAACGGTCACCAGAGCTTGGTTAATCACTCTTAAGTTAGATTAAGACCGACCACGGCTCCACAGCATCATAATAACCATCACATCATTTCATTGCGGTAAAGACGTGTAGACAACCTCCTGTGGTGGGCAACGTTCTACGCCAACAGAGAAGCCAATAGTCTACACATAAGGCTACAGAACCTTGACTTCGAAGTCACTCCCGGTAGAATATGCCACGTGGTGAAAAAAAAGTCGGTAATTAGGAGCAAAAAACTTGCGTGCTCTGTTCATGTTTAGATAAGAGTATATAGTTTGATAAAGGATGTAAGTGAAGGAAGGTAAACAACCACTGAAGTGACCAAGAAACAGATGGAAAGAAGATACAGGGAAGGATCTGAATAACTTGGGTGTGGAAGAGGCAAGGACAGTAATTAACAGGCAGAGGTAGAAGGTGGTTGTGTGAGGCTACGGTTTGAATGACCGTGGAATAAGTTGATTGTTAACTTTATCAATATATAGGCCTAATATTACTTATAATTTATATTCAGATGAGAAAAATGACACCTATGTTAAGTAAATGAATCTAGCCTAGCACACCAATACTTCGACAGTGTAGGAATACCTGTTAAAAACAGCATATCCATTATCTTTATTAAATCACAATCTCAATGTAGATTAATACGTCTAGTCATACCGTCCGTACATAAGTGACATTTGGGCCAATCAATTAAAGTCTTTTTCAACTTTTTTATTGGTTTCTTCGGACTAAGTAACTGAAATATTTATCTTTGTTCATATAACTAGTATTATAATAAGGTAAGTTAATGACATTATGAAATAAAATTACAACCATTGCAAATTTTTTTATTAAAATTAACCAGTAATTTATATTAAAATCAACATTTTATAGCAGGATATGCATTTTAATATATATGTTGTCAGTTAGCATTATTTAACTTCCTTAAAGGATGTTGAACTAGTAAAAACTCATAAAACTAATTTAAGCCTGACATTTTTTTATTATTTGTTTAATTATTTGAGGTATTTGTTGTGCACGTTCTGAACCGATTGATTGTATCATCATACGAGAATTTCTATGAGTGAGCGTGAAAGGGCCTACCTACCAATTTAGAAGGGAAAGATATTTTTACATAACTTCTTTAACCGGTCTCAATCGACAAGGGACCAACGACTTTACTTCCCCACCGAAGGAAGTTGTGATAGGAATTTTTATCGATCAAGAAAAATCCGTTGACCCCGATTGGGTTTGAAGCCACGAACATCAGCTATTAAGCCTAATTAACCAAACCCTGGTAACCTTTGGAATAATCCTTCTCTTAGGAAAATTATCCACGGTACCAGCCGGAAATTGAGAGTGGTACCCTTAGATTTATAGCCAAGTGCGCTGACCACTACACCACAGGGTCAGTTATTTCCTGGTAACAGGAATTTAGCATAAAATGGCACTAAAATATTGTTTATGTGCTGTGCTCCAGTCCGATTTAGATATAAAGAAACATTTGTTATATTTGTAAAATATACTAAAACAATTGTTGACCCTGAAGGTATTGGGATAAAGTTCTAGCCTCAGGATACGAAAATACCTTTCCCGGCCAAATTGGTAAGTCCTTTAGATTTCTATCATGGAAATTCTTGTGTGCTGATACGATCAGTCGATTCAGAAAGCGCTCGTTAAATGCCCCAAATAAACCAATTAAAAATTTATTTTGTTATCTGCAGCTGTTACTACTCAAATAAATCAATGCCTGAGAACTAACCTTATTATTAAAGGAAAATCTTTTCAAGCTATTCTTGTAAGATTGTTCTTTATTTTATTAAAATATGAAGTAAATATATACAAACAAGAAAAAATAAAAATACATCTTAAACAATCTTTTTTCCGTTCATTTGTTTGGGGTATTTAACGTGCAATTTCTGAACCGACTGATTATATCAGCACACGACCTATAAACTCACCTAAATCTAGAAAACACCCAACGTCCAGCCTCTGGGCCGTTTATTCATCATTGTGAAAGGCTAAATTCGTATTTCATGCTGGATAAATGGTTCGGCCATGCCAGGAAAGGAACCCGGGACTCAGAGCTTAGTAGATAGGCACGCTACCGACTGAACTAGGGTGTCGGACAATTCATCTAAATATTCACTTTAGTTTGATTTATCATCCTACATATGGGTCCCACTTGCAACATTTTCTAAAATACACCTCCAACTAAGGTATTACAAAATTGGGTATATATAATAGGCCTCGGCTTCTATCATAATTTTAGAGCCGTTATTTTAATAAAATATGTGTTTATTCCTTTACTTTTTCCAAAATTTTGAATGGTTTAAATTCTTACATCCATTCTTTCATCTCGATATTTGTTTTCATGACCCAACACTTCATTTTTATCAGAATATATTGTGAGTTTACATCTACAGTACTGAAAACCCTCACCCTTCCCTTTTTCAACCCTTTCACCCCTCTCTCACCCTACTAAACAACCCTACTTCCCCTTATATTATATTTTTATATAACTTAAGGTGGAATGGAAGGGGAGTCGAGAAAGGGCCAGTGTTTTTGCAGTTTTTATGGAAAAGCTTTTTTTTTTGCCAAAATAAATAAAATATTGCTCCAGTACAAACATAGAAATTAATTTTCTTCACATGGTAACCTCAAAATTTCTTGAATATCTGTCAAGGTTGTTCTGGAATTTATGGAAAGCTTTTCCTATTCATTTAAAAAGTTTGTTAGATACTGCCGCTATGCTCTTGACAGATATTCAACAACTGTTGATATGAACATGTGAACAAAATTAAACTCTATGTTTGTACCGAAACAATATTTCATTTATTTTGACAAAAAAAAAAGTTTTGCTATAAAAACTGCAAAAACACTAGTTTTTTCTGGCTTACCCTTCATTCCCACCTCAAGGGGAGTTTTCACTAAAGTGAATTCAATATAATAAAATAAGTTTTACTGGAACCAGTTACACCCAAAAAAATATGGCCGATAATATTTATCAATAGGCGATAAGAAAGAGTAATACAAAGAAACTAACAAGAACAACCTTAAATTATTACATAGCAGAAATATATCATACTCTTATTATTCATAATCTTTCCAACCTTTTTGTCAGAAGAAGATATAGCTATATGTCAATTGTTTGACAGCTATGACAGCTACTTTCATATATTTATAAATCAAATCATCTGCACTAAAATATATTTATATAGACAAATTGTATCAATAACGAATAAATATTAATAAAAAGTATTCAGGTGTCATTTTATAATTAGCATAGATATAATTATTAACATAATATAAGACACTGAAACTCTGAGAGGTATTTTGGTTTACTTATTAATATTTAAATTAGTATGATTATTTAAAAAGTTGCTTAGCTAGAAAACACATCTTATAAATTGTATACAAAAGTAAACATTTGGTTTAGCGACTTACTACAATTTTTCAGGTTCCCCAAACCAAGGAATTAAAGGCATTAGAAATAATATGTGTGTATAAGTATGAAATACTAAAGCTTGGGGAAGCCAATCTTTGTATCTGGAGCGCTACTATCTTGGAAGAGAATATAATCTTGCAATTCTATCCCAAAACCTCAAACATAACCTTAACACTAACCACTCCCTGCCCTGGAGAAAAATACAACATATTACTAGATCTACATTTTGAAAAGAAGTTGGTGTATTATTTATTTTATTCTTGAACTTCATAGGGGGAGTTCTACCCCCATGTCACATATTCATGTAACTATCGTTATTGGTTTGGTCGTGGATACATAGATTGTAGCATGAAAGTTGATGATAATTCTCAAACGTTTGAAGGTTGATACAAAACGAGCTTGCTGGAGGTTTATTGAACAAACCTTAACTCTACTTTCAGAAAGCTGAAAGTCAATAGTATCCACTCTCATTGCATCCTGAGCCTTTTCACTCCTGCGAATATGCAGCTCTAAACGAGTGGTAGCTTGTTGTTTGTCAGAACGGACCTCACTTTCTTTGACTGTTGCATTTAAATGGTCGTACTGGTTTACAGGTGTCAGATCTAGGACGTGCTTATTTTAACTTAGTAAAGTCCTGCTTAAGAAATGATACAGTAGAGTAACACAGAGATACTATGTAAAGGTGTAGCTTTTGGAATGCTGTAAGCAGTCTTGAGCGGTTGAGATCGGATCTGAGGTACTCCTTATTGGTCTTCTTTCGTGAGTGTTGACTAATCTTACGTTTGAAGGACAGTATGTGACCTCGAACAAGATTTTTGTGGTCATTAGATAACTTATTTTTAATGCTCATTGCATGCAGGTAGTTTTCTTTTCTTATCTTAAATTTAAGTTTTCCTTCCTTTATTTTGCGGATATAAAGTTTGTGGACGTCTTCCTGTCAGGCCAAGAATTATTTAAAATATTTTACTACATACCTGTACATGTTTTCCTTTCCCTTTAGGTACTGTATAAAATAAAGTACTCCGCCTCCTACTCTGACTATGATCTCCGAAGTTCCCAAACCCTCACTAGCCAACTTCAACAATTTCCAATCCTTTCAGAATATAAGTACCTTGATCCCTATCACTAACTTGATAAAACTACACAAAAAGAGTTTTCAGTGTTCACTTTTCAAGGTTTTAAACGCGTATCGGCATGTGATTTCACCAGGTGGATGTTGTTATCCTGGTACTTTTTGATGGAAGAGTTTGTATAGGGCTTACCAGCTTGTTATATTCATCGTCTTTGTTGAAAAAACTTTATTTTTGTGGTTTTCACTGGTGGTCGCTTCGTATCAGACATCTGTAGCTGGTCAAACATTATTAAAACAGAAAATCTACTGCGTTAATATATTTTTAAGACGCTGCACGGACAAATGTCAACATAACACCATCTGAACTGAATGATGTAATGGCTGCCGGGCCTACTGTGGCACTTGCAGTGTTCACCAATTCCTTCAACGAGGACGTTCATCACTAGCGAGATCTATCATCAACCATTTCAACTACATGGAAGCTCTCTGGCACTTTTCGTGTTCACCAGGCTATAAAAAATGACACAAGTGATATTTTAACGTAAAAAGAAAAAATTGGATTGTGTGACACTGTCATCGTTTACCATTTCAAGTATTCAATAAAGAAAATGTAAAAAATATTATTACAACAATTTAAGTGAAATTAAAATGCTAGCTACTGATAGCTGTTATAAATTTAACAGAAAGTGCTTCTCTAATAGTAGAATTATGCCTGTTAAATTCATAGACAATCGTTTGACCTTTCTTGACGATTCTTGATCTATTTTGAAGCTCGTCAGAAAACTACTTTGTAGTTTTATCCCAGAAGAGTTTAAGTTTATTAAAAGACAGGGACTTAATGAGTGAGTCCTTTAAGTCTCTTCTTCTATTCCTTTGCCTTTGTGTGAAACCTTTAGTTTGATTTTACTTTGAAAATATTGTAGTTTGTCTAGTAAGAATATCATTCTAAAAGTAGCACAAAAATTAGAGCAAAGAGAAATAAAGAAACACGCTCGCTGTCTTCACCTCCCATATTCGCTAGTTCCGAGTTAACGCGCTTCATTAGCTTCCCCGCTCCCCACTTCTAATCTTCACCCTTCTTATTGCGCCAGTTATTGTCACTCTCACTATCTAAATTAGTTGTTCTTAATATTTATGTCACAGATCCCTCCAAGAATCTGAAAAAGGCCCCTTTCCATATAAATGCACTTAAATACATTAACACAAAATGTTGCATACAGTTTACTTTATTACATTGAAAATCGATTACATTTTCATGGACATATAAAAACCATCTTTAAAATTGATTGTGCCCTTCACTTTCCATTTTCGTGAAAAAAATTAATGGTTACTTCCTGAATAAAAGTGAAATAAATCCATACTGTGCAGCTAAAAAGTGAACTTTAATTTCGTTTAAAGGTATGCGTCAATGATAAGGGTACTGGTACTGTTGATTTGAACAAGAAGTTGAAATTGTAGAGCAATCTTTGACAGATTAACGCGCATACCTTCATTGACACCAAATTTATTTTGATTTTTTGTTTTTATAGCAACAGACGCTGAAAGCCTTAATTCACAAAACTATGTATTAGCAAAAGGAATTAAAGCTCCCATTGCAATTGTATATCATTTTTACGCACGGTTAACCCAGCACCACAAAGCTATATAGATGCATTTTTTGCATTCGGTTCCTGTCCTCCCTAAAACCCACCATGTAGCGCAGTTTAAGAACCCCTGCTTTAAAGAAATTACTGAAAGCGCAACTAAAAATAAGCTGAAACTTCAAGGAAAATATTCAGAAAATGTATCATAAATAAAGTGAATTGGGTGTACACATTATAATAGGAGTGGCCGGAATGGTCAGTTTTCAGCTTAGTCTAGCTATCACTAGTCTGGATTTAAGTGTGTTCTGACAGTGAGTTCACTGGTGTATTTTGTGCATTTAATGTAGTTTTTACTGTACCAGGGTATGGTGAGAAGTTGTACCGGATGGTGGACAACGGAATGCAGCTCTCAGTGACTTGTTTGCTGTGATGTAGAGTTGGGTAACACAAAGGAACGAAACTTGCCCATTAGATAGTTACGTGTAAATGTGACATACCGTAAGTGAGAAGTTCTCAATTTATCTGACATCATAAACAATTAGTTGAAAATTTAAAAAATGACAATGGACTTGTGAGCATTGCATGTAGTGAGTATTTTTTAGTGGCCACATGATTTAAGGCGCTAATCTCGCAATAGGCTATAATGCCGACGGTGGGAAGGTCGTGGCTCAATCCCAGTAGGATGTATTGCAGATGGTCTTTCCTAAATTGTTTCCCACTTACTCTCCATGGAAATTAAGGTACACTTTTTCTAAATTCAAACTTCCTCATCCCTAGTCCATGAATGTAAATAGTGCCTAAGCGTATAACCCGAATGGTTAATAAGACGCTGTGTTAAACATTTTTTATATATTTTCTTAATATATTTAAAATATATATATATAATATTTATAATATATTTAAAACACGTTGATCTCTTATTTTGTGTTATAAATAATATATATTTGTTTCATGATTAATTTGGACAAGACATACTGTACCTCAATATCTGAAAATAGCTCAACTTACATAATAGAAATCCTATACAGGCATTACAATATAACTTTGGCAATATGTTTGGTAGTAAATAATTTAGTAAGATCTTCACCGGTGGCTCCATGGTCTAACTCGTCACTTTCATGTAAGAGTGTACTGCCGGTGGTGAAGAGATTTGGGTTAGAATTCCAGTAGGGCATATTAAGGATGGTTTTCACTCATCTATTTCCTATTCTATTTACAGGCAAACGTGGGTACACTTCATCTTAAACTATACTTCTCTCATCCTTTTACCAATAGCTTAGTTAGTTTATACATCCAAACTAAACATGGTGAAGAAGGAACTTAATAAGGAATTATCGGAATTAGCCTAAAGAAAGGCTAAGTCAAACTACTTCCAGTGAATTATGTCGTTGATTTCACTCTGGATTAAGGAGCTCAAATCAAGATTATATAATATTACACTAAGCAAATATTATTAGGTATAATATTAATATTTAGGTATTAACCTATATAGTTGGTCTTCCACTTATATTAATTATTAACAATAGATAACCATTTAAATTTTTGTATTATTAAGTCTCGATTTTATTCCTTTATTGTTGCACATAACTTAATAGATAATTTATAAATGATTAAAGCTTTAGTATTTATCTAATAATTTGTCTCTAATATAAGTGATATAAGTGAAGAATGTCCCTGAGCACGGGACGATCCCTGGATAGCTCAGTGGTTAGATAACTTTTGCGCTAAACCTGATGTATCGGGTTCGACTCGTGTTTTCAGATGTTATTTTTCAATGTATTCGATCTATTATTATAGTTGGTATAATAAATTATAACAAATTAATACTTAATTTCATCAACTATAGGTCTACATATTAAACTCCATATTGGTTTTTTTAGTTAATGTTAAAGTCACTGAAAATGCCCCTCAACGCTCAGTATTTAAATAGTAGAAAATCTTAGTGGAATAGGCATGAAAATCTCGTTGAAAACAAGCCTATATTGGTGTTTGAACAGTAAGACTTGTAAAAACTGTTTCTCTATCAGGGTTCTTATTTTGGTAGCATATAAAGTAAATGAAATTATTGAATAGGAAGGGGACGAAAGGCTGAGTTCAGATAACCATTGCACCCCACTCTACGGGCCTAAGCTTTATATCGCGGTTGCAGCAAGCAAAGAAATACAGATTACTCTGCTGGAAGCTAAATCCTTTGCCAACAAGCTATGGAGTAGTGTGGCAATGAGCAATATTCATAACTGCTTCTGGGAAGCTGGTTTATCTACTGGATAATATGTGACTTTTTATGCAGAGGATTATAACCCCCGAACCGAAATAAACCCAAAATGAGAATAAGGAAGTGGGTTCCAAATTAATATTTATTGATAAGAAAAACATTAAAATTAAATATATACAACTAAACAAAAACAGAGAGTGTAGTAGAAAGGAACGAACCGGACCACAAAGTCTGAACTAGATGGTGAACCACAATTAAACGTCCATAACCGAAGCATTAAATGAATCACCTTCATTAAAATATTTTAGATCAATTCCAAAGTTAAATAGTGAGAATTAAAGCTACAAAAATTGCCCACGTCAGATTAATAACATAATTCATAAGATTGAGATATTTCTATAGAGTTATCTATATTTTTAATATAAATCGGTAAAATCCAATATTTCTATGTAAGTCTTACTCCGGCGTTATGTGTTAATACTTTATGTTTTGGGCACTTAGCCTTTAAATGCTATAACATTTATAGCTAGTATTATTGGTGCTAGGAGACTTTTATAATCTATAATCTTTGTAAAAGTATCTACAGTAGTCCCATGGCTTCTTTGGTGCTGACTGACAGTTCACAGCTTTTTCTGACAGTCAACAGTTAGGTATATACCTACATTTTTAGTGTCAGAAGTGACAACTGCTAAACACATGTTTTTTTGCAGATCATATGGTTTGGCGTAGGGATACATAATTTGGTCTGGTACCTTTTTAAAGCCGTCAGCTGTCAGCTGTGAGCTGTCAGTCAGCACCAAAGAAGCCATGGAGATACTGTAGTTTACTTAGGGGGAAACATGCTTTACATTTAGGGTGTATCTAGCTATTTAGCCTATTTTCCGTGGCTGTTATCACACTATTTAATCTTTCTAACCGTAATTATTAATATTTGTTTGGGGCAGACTTCTGCACTGAACTTGAACTAGCTCTGTCACGTTTGCTTTGACGAGCATATCTTTATTTGTTATGATTATTTACCATTTTACTGTCAGTCTTTGACTATCTATTATAATACTGAAGACACATACCATATGAGAGAAAGATAGATATATTTACTATTTAAACTATTAGTCCATATAGCCACTGAGAATAGTCCACAAATATTGTGTTAGTTTGCCTTGTTGATACGTAATAATTGTATGTTAAAAGGTCCTACCTTCTTGCCGGAATTAATTGACGCTAAAATCATATATCATTTTCTCCTTGGGGAAAAAGTTGAAGGATGAAGTATCTTGTTGTATGTATTAGCTTATGCCTTGGCATCCATATATTTTGTCAGTTTATTTAATGTTAATAAACAAAAATTGTTATATATTAAAGCCCAAATTCAGTCTATTTAGATTTGGTCTACTCGGTTTTTTGTTCTATTCACTATGAATTATATCATCGACTGAAAATATATTGTTTTATAATCTGTTAAACATTATTTTCAATAAAATATCTTATCAGAATCACTCTCAATACAATTCATTACTTCCTTGTCCAGAGAGTGTTCCATGACGAAACAGTTAAGGTGCAGTATAAAGTAGCATCCTGGTGTGCCATTATTGATTTATAGCAGGGCCATCCAACATTAAGTTAGCTAAGAGCTTCATTTTATATTCCTAGACAGTATTCAGGCCACAGTGTGCAACGGTATTTTCAATTTTCGGATAAATTAAATAGACAAACTCTACATGATAGGCCTGTAGACTGATAATTAGTTCATTACATTAAGAGTATTATAATAATTGATATACATTATTGTACACCAATACTACATACAATAAATCTTACACAACTTAAATCTTATCATGTTTAAGAAACTCCTGAATGACGTTATATATTTGTTTAACTTTCTAATGCATCGTGGACCGCAAGATATGTTGCCCGTGGGCCTGTTTTATAAAAATCCCCTTAAGGACATATTTGGAACACTCTCTGTGATTTCCGTAGACATTTATTTGTGTATTGAGAACATTTTTCACCAGCTAGTAATACATTCAATTATAAAAGTACATAAAGCCTTTTAGAGCATTATTTTACATTGCATTACATGTTAAATGTGCTGTCCAGGTTTGTTTAGTGTTTTATATTTGGCTTTTGGCTGTGTGTCCAATAGCCACCCATATTTATAAAATAAATGGTACGGCGCACCGCACAGACTTTCTCTCTCTTTCTATAAACTCGTAAGATTTCTGAACGTAATAATGTACATTGTATCATCACCATTCCACATAAGAACACGCATAAAATAATATACAATGATAGATAATCAATGAGAAAAGAGGCGCATCTTTGCCCACCTAAGAACATTTCAAATAGTTCAACAAATGTCTTCCACAAGGGTCAACACTTCGTATTAAAATTTCGATTTCTGGTTAAAATTTTAACATTTTATAAGGTGTAGCAGATCTT
>CABFWO010004455.1:0-14847 GCA_902155825.1 Timema genevievae
CGTCAAGATTCATCAAAATCTCGAATTCGATTTTTTTGACGATCACCATACTTTCTCTACCTGTAAGATAGAGAGAAAGTAAAAATATAGATATTTACGTATAGCTTGAAAGTTATTGGTTTTATAAAAACAGACAGACAGACGGAAATTCAAAAACCACCTTTTCGGATTCGGGAGGGTCATGAAACGTCGAGTTTCATCAAAATCTCTAGTTTGATTTTTTTGACGATCACAATACTTTCTCTACCTGTAAGATAGCGAGAAAGTTAAAATAAATATAACGGTGTACCGTACAGACTTTCTCGCTCTTTCATCTAAATTATATTATTATAGCTCATAATTAAGATATTTGAAACAAAATAATATACATTTTAACTATAACATAATGGGAAAAAAGGAACATCGTATTTCATCAAAGAGCATAGCTACATAAAATAATAGACACATTTACAAAATATACATTTGTTCTGTGCATTTTCAACTCCTTGTTTACCAAAGGCTTTATTTAAAAAAAAACTGTAACTCATAAGGTATCGATTTTATAAAATATTCTTTTAAATAAAAGTTGTTTATTTTTAAGAGCTCTATAACTTTTCAGCGACTAGTTATTTAAACTAGCGGATTGTTCCAATTTTGATCATTTTCACGCGACTCTTTGAATTCTAAAGTACCCTCATAATCATTTCCCCGGGAAAATTAGATGAGCCATTTTGTTTGTAATGTTAAACAGTGCCTAGATATGAATTTTAATAAAAAAATTTAAAGCAGATTTTGAGAAAATCGAATTTTTCCCCCCCACTTTCCGCTCATAAGTAAACTACCTTTAATTTTAGGGTTTTATAGATAATTCCAAAAAACTACTCAGGGGAGCCTAATGAAAACCTTATACACCATTGCTAAAACCACTTTTTGTTAGCTCAGGGGATCATGGAACGTCAACATTATATATTAAAATCTCTAACTCATTTGTTTTGATGATCACAATACTTACTCTCTCCGAGGGGTCGCGAGGAAGTAAACAATTTTGTTTTAGTGTTTTCTAAAAGGTCCCTCATACCAGCATCCTAACTAAACTCATTTCAGTGAAGTGAATCAATTTGAGCTATCCCCGACAGAGTAGATCACCCGTCCTACATCCACCCTGAGAAGTATCACGTGTCTCCTCCGGCAATATGGGAGCCACACGACAGAGAAGTTTGTGGGAACCACTGGAACCAGTCGTTAAAAACCTTTATTATTAAAACGCTGTGGTACCAATTCTGTATCTAGGACAAACACACCGACAACACTCTTGACAATAATTTATTTCAGCACAGTGTATTAATACCTGTTCGGGATGTATACGCATTAGACTCTAATACACGCTCCAATGGTCTAATAGTCTAAGGCGTCACTCTCGTGTTAGACTGGCCTGCTGAAGGAGGGGATATCGGGAATCGAATCCCGATCGGATCTACTAAGGATAGTGTCACCTAAACAGTTTCCCACCATTATTCCACGCAACTGCGGGTATATTACCTCTAAAATGATTCCTTCCTCATCTCTACCCTATTAGAATAGTTATCATATATTAATATAACCTGAACGGGTAGTAAAACAATGTATATATATATATACATATATAATAAAGCTAACGGGGTAGGGGATGAGCTAAGTATAAGTTTAGATAACATTTACCCTCATCTGCGTGGAAGGAGGGAGATAGACCATTTAAGAAAAAATAAATATCAGTACATCCAATCGGATTCGAGCCCTATCTCTGTCACCGGTAATCCAGTCTAACACGATAGTGACACGTTAGCACTATTCGACTCCCGAGGCGGGTGATTACAAAATTCAAAGATATTAAAATATTAAGAGTAACTTATGAAAGTTAGTTTTTAATTGATTACTACCCGCTTCGGGGGCCGCAAGGTCTAACGCGCTACTCTAGCAATAGATTAGACTGACGATGACGGAGAGATCGAGGTTTGAATCTCGGTCGGTTGTAATGAAGAGGGGTTTTCTAAAATGGTTTTCCACTCTCCCTCCACGTAAATGCGGGTCCATTTCCTCTAAATATAACCTTACAATCCCTAAAACTAATATCGTACTAGTTAGTACACCGAACGAGTAGTAAAACACGGTGCAAAAAAAAAGTTTGTTGTTAGTAAACTATATTTTGTACTTTCTTGATTAACAAATTTTTTTTTTGTAAAATAGATACTTGAATACCATTCTTAAACATTAATTTTGTAATTTATTGTAACGTTTATGTTAAAAGATTATTGAGGTTTAAATCTCCATTAAATGTGGTAGTGTCGCTACCCCTACTCCTACTATCAGTTACCGTACACTGACTCGCGAAATAGCCCTATCTTACCACAACTAAACATGGCTTTCTTGCATTACGTGGTAACTCTGGCTTTCCCTGGCAACTTCGGCAATCTCTAGCTAGGTGTCCCTTTCTTTTACACGAGAAACACTTCCTCTCCTGTCTTCAACGTTCTTCCTTCTTCATCCACCATTCTAACTACTTGTCTTTTCTCTCCTCCTGTTTCTTACCTGTTATATAACACCTTCCTTCCATGTCTTAGTGCCGAGTCAAAATGTCTTTGGAATGGAATGTCACCTGTAGGCCTAGTCTATTCGCTCCAGGTTTAGACAACTTTTAATACTACTGTCGCTAGTTTCCCTTTAGTCTGGTACCACTGTCAATACCCATTTTCTTCAGAAACTTTGGTCACTAGTTCTACTTTTTTTCTGACAACACTGTCGATATTTTTAGTTTTCTTCTGACACCACTGTAAATATTTTTAGTTTTCTTCTGAAACCACTGTCGATATTTTTAGCTTTCTTCTGACGCCACTGTAGATATTTTTAGTTTTCTTCTGAAACCACTGTAGATATTTTTAGTTTTCTTCTGACACCACTGTAGATATTTTTAGTTTTCTTCTGAAACCATTGTCGATATTTTTAGTTTTCTTCTGATACCACTGTAGATATTTTTAGTTTTCTTCTGACACCACTGTAGATATTTTTATCTTTCTTCTGACACCACTGTAGATATTTTTAGTTTTCTTCTGAAACCACTGTCGATATTTTTAGCTTTTTTCTGACACCACTGTAGATATTTTTAGTTTTCTTCTGAAACCACTGTCGATATTTTTAGCTTTCTTCTGACACCACTGTAGATATTTTTAGTTTTCTTCTGAAACCACTGTCGATATTTTTAGTTTTCTTCTGATACTACTGTAGATATTTTTAGTTTTCTTCTGACACCACTGTAGATATTTTTAGTTTTCTTCTGAAACCACTGTCGATATTTTTAGCTTTCTTCTGACACCACTGTAGATATTTTTAGTTTTCTTCTGAAACCACTGTCGATATTTTTAGCTTTTTTCTGACACCACTGTAGATATTTTTAGTTTTCTTCTGACACCACTGTCGATTTTTTAGCTTTCTTCTGACACCACTGTCGATATTTTTTAGCTTTCTTCTGACACTACTGTCGATATTTTTAGCTTTATTCTGACACCCCTGTGGATAATCCTCCTCCTACTCCCCGTGGGAAAGTTGTCAGGATGTATTAAATGTGGAGAGGGATGGTCGGAGGAAGCGTTGAAATATTAGTCCTGGAGTTAAAGTGATTTTATTGTAGACTATAGTACAAAATATGATGTAGTCATAATGATTAATTATGTCTAAAAGAGTCATTATCACAAGTCAGTCCTTCTGTATCATTACATCGGTGGTCTAACCCTACATCGAACTGGTGCACGAGCGCACTCCTGTACTCAGGCGATGCCCCCCCAGCTCAACTGAACTAGTTTCAATCCTCCTATAGTTCGAAAGTGTCTCTTTATTCCAATTGTTTTGTTTAGTTCCAAAACACTGACGTAAAACTGCTTTGTACAAATTGAGCTGATAGTAATAACATATTTACAATATTATTATGGACTATTTTCAGGGTTAGAAAAAACCGTTTAAAAAACCCAGTTGGTTTATATTGGGTTTTAAAGATTTTATGTATGTTATCTGATTAAACCAATAATTCAAATATATAAATTATTCGGGATACAGAGAAACATATTTTAATGTTAATGTAATAAGGAAAGGAGTAATAAGATACATAATAAAGGAAAACAATAATGCGACAATGTATTATTATTATTATTATTATCATGATTAGCACCTCGTCTTACTAGCCGTTCGGGTTATAGGCCTACGCACTTACGCTAATGTATAATGGTAGGGTGATTGTGAGATGAAATGGAGGACCTACAGTTTAACGTGGGATCCGAACCACGGTAAGAGGCCTGGCATTCCTCACATTCACAAGCTGTGATTAATACAGGTCTTGTCAGAGGTGAAGGAAGGGTTTGGCAATCAGATAAATCCTCCACCGTGGTTAGGATCCCACGTTAAACTGTAGGTCCTCCATTTTATATCACAATCACCCTACCATTACACATTAGCGTAAGTGCGTTTAACCCAAACGGGTAGTAAGACTAGGTGCTAATAATAATAATAACTCGAGCTCCCTTCCACGCCAACTAAAAAACGTCCTTCGGAGTGTCGCGGTCCTACGTTTGAGACACACATAAGTAGGCCATTCCTAATGTTGTTTTTTTCCGCCCGTGACCCGGCTGGTAATGCTTAAGAATATAAGGCGTGACCTTCAAATAGTTTTTTTCTTACCCCCACCCTCCTCAGCTACAAATACTTTGTCTTTTAAAAAATAAAAAATAAACCAACAGCCATCTTTCAAAAGTCCCAGCTGGGAAACACACTTTGGAAAGTATATAATTAAATATGTGGGTCTTCTTCTTCACACGAGCGACCTCTTGCAGAGTTTTGAGGGCACGAACACGCGTTTTACTATTATTTTGGGGTCACGACCTGGGGATGGACACAGTTTGTACCAAGTCTGACATTTATCTTAGACTAATTAGCGTTTTCTTTGTAAGGGCGATATTACAATGTCAAATCTCTTTTATTTGAGCAAAATATTTATTTTATATAATTTATCATAAAATTTGATACCAAATGTATATGACATCACGTCACATCATATTTTCTTAAAAGTTTGTAGGCTTGTAAGGGTACAAAAAATGGACCACATTCGTGTCAAAAATATTCACAGATGTGCTGTGAAGCTTTTAAAAGTTTGGTAATCAAACCGTGTCTATTAATAAAAAAAGAAATAAAACACTTTTGCGTTAGCCTAGGTGTGAAGTTTGTGTCTTCATAAGGGACAGTTACATTTTAAACTGCTTTGCATGTGTGGATTAAACTTTCAGATTTTACAGTTTTTTTAAATATAAAAACCTAGAGAATATTTTATAAGGTAAATATTTTATAAAAGATTTGTAAAATACATTAATTTATCAAATATCTTTGATAGATTATCAAAGTTATATTATATTTATTTTATAATATAACTTTTATAAACGAAATGTGACAGTGTAATAGGCCCTAAGGAAAGAATCAATTATTCTCTGTACCCGCTTTTATGGCAACATGGTCTAAAACGTTACTTTCGCAATAGACTGGACTGCTGATGACAGGGCGATTGGGGTTCGAATCCCGGTAGGTGTACATAGGGTGTCTTTTCCACTCTCCATCCACGCATATATGAGTGCACCTCCTCCAAATTAATTCCTCCTCATCCCTAACTCATTAGCGTAATTAGTACATATGTGTATAACCTGAGCAGTTAGTAAGACAGGGCGCTTAAAATAAATAAATAAAAGGACCGTGTGTGGGTAAAATACACATTATCGACTTTTGGTTCGGTCAACAGGGGAGACAGAGGCCACCCGCAATGGTCAACATTACTCCTGGTTGCATGTTTACCAGGGGTGCCGGCAGTTTCACAAATACACCAAGATTTTTCTGGTGAAAAGGAACTTTTAAAAAATAAAATTATTTTGCTGTCAACATCTATAACATATTATTAGTGTATTGCATAAGTGTATAACTGGACTTCAGTGGTCTTGGGGTAAAGTGCTCGCCTCAGGACCCGTTGTTCAAGGGTTTAAACCCAGCCGAGGTCAATTGATTTTTATTTGAGAGATAAAAATCAGTAGTGCAACTTCCTTTGAAAGGCAAGCAAAGCCGTCGATCCCATGTCGATTGTAAAAGAACCCTAAAAGTATGTGAAAATACCTTTCCCGGCAAAATTTGTAGGATTTCTATCACTCGCTCGTAGAATATTCAGTGCGAAACCCAATGGGAAACTATCACACTTTCAGGACTCACCTAGTACATTCGCACTCTCCCAAATGGTGCGGTCAGCACTAACCGCCCGAAGGACTGAGTGTATGTCCAGCTCCTGATGGATGGATGGCAAGCACATCAGGACCAACCCTCGGGTTGAAGTATTATTATTATTATTATTAACTAATTTTTATTTATTAATCTATTTTGTTACTTATAAATTGGTCAATGATAACATAGTTCGCTCCATTTATATTAATGATCTAGATGTTCCCCTGGACAATAAACTCTACTTCCACTATCCTGTCGACCATATAATATTTCAATAATTGAAATTACTTGGACTTAAATTTGTTACCTTATAATTTAAGAAAGTTGACTGTTTTTTATGTCTGTACTTTGCCCTGGTTAGATCCAAGCTAGAATATGCTACTGTTGCTGGGAATTACCTTACCTTAATTGACTCTCTCAGGTTGGAAAATGTTTGCTTTGAAAAATTCTTTACTGACCAGATATATTATGATTATGACAGAATTCGAAACCTCTTAGAACTCCAAATTCTCTTCTTGCGTAGACTTAATTATGATGCCCTTTTTGTTTTTAATATTTTCAATCATAACATTTCTTGTAAATTTGCCCTTGATCATGTAGGTATTCTTGTCCCTTCTAGGGCCTCTCGTAATCCAAAACTATTTTCTCTCAATCCCCTCTTATAAGGTGAGCCCTATAGGTCGTTGTATCCACAGCGCTTATTCCAGATTTGTCGAATTCGACTTTTATCACAAAAGAAAATCCAAACTCAGAGAGCTATTTAAGGAACTCCCTTATCATTACTGTACCCTATAGAGGTTCTGCCTAGAATATTTAAATTTACATTATTCTGCTTTATTTGTTTGCTTATTCTTACTACTTTTTAAATACTTATGCTTTTTCTACTTTTTAGCTATTTTTTATTATTTCATTATTTTCATTTCCTATTTTCTTGTAACTATTCATCGGTATATATAATTATTTAGCTATGATTGTTTATCTTATTTTCTCATGTAATTATACACACTTGTAAGATACTTGTGTGCTTTTCAGTGCTGGCCTGTCATAGGTCTCACGACTGTTGGCCAGCATTAGAATAAAGGAAATTGAAATTGAAAGGAAATTATTATTATTTTATATGTAAAATGGATCTTTGTGAGTCGAATGATGTAATATGTGTATTTTCCTCCTCCCCTGTTTGTTCTCTTACTGCAGGTCAAATCTACCCAGGAAAGCTATAAACTCACCTAATTTCTGGCGTTTATAAATGTATGCTCAACTATTCCAGCACCTAAAGTTCATTCGACAGTAAAATTTTACTGCACAAATTTAACAAGTGTATAATAAAATTAGTGAGCTATCAATGGTGCTTCACTGGTTTCAGATCATTATAGTTCACGAGTTATAAGGGGTCAAAATTGATATTTGATGCTTTCCATGAAACATTGTTAAATAATTCATGTATGGGGTTGAAATTAAGTATAACTAAACATTCATATGAGTTGTACACATTGAAATATTTACAATATTATTTAACAATAGACCATGAAAAGCAAGGATATCAAATTTGACCCCTTATAACTCGTGAACTGTAAGGATTTGAAATTATTGCATCACTATTTAGAGCCTATAATTTAGACACTGACTTGTTAAAATTGTGCAATAAAATTATGATGGTTAAATGACCGTAAGGTCCTGCACTGGTATGTGCATGGAGAGAGGATATGAAACCACAATGTGTAAAATCAATCGTGTATGTGGTTTGGACCCAACCCTAACTTCCCGGGTTAGATAGAAGGGGCGCCAACGCTTTATGGCACGGCCCTTTTACCTTTTACAAACAAGTCGTTCATGTGCTTGTAGTTTTGTTTGTGTGGGTCGCGTGGTGCGTGTGTAAACCCCCCACCCCTTTCGATAGGCTCAAGTCCGAGCTCCGGTCGAGTTCCGTGTGTCTGGGCAAGATGACGTCACGCTAGTCTCTTCCCCCCTCTCCCCCCATCCAATAGGAATATAGAGCACACCTTGAAATTCTACACCGCCCCCCCCACTCACACACATACACACACACACACCTTTGGAAACTTGAAGGCTGCCCTCAACTCCTCTCACTAGTATACTTCCAGCAACAACTTTTCATCCGTTGTTCTCATGGGTATGTTCCGTCTGATCGACAGTGTCAGAAAGATTGACTTTTTAATAGCTCTCTCTTAATGAGCTGTGACGTCACGGCAAGCTAAGATAGGAGTCCCCATGTTAATGTATTTACGTTTAAATCGTTGAGTTTTAAAGATATAAGCCTAACATTTTTATTTATTTGAGGTATTTAACGTGCACATTCTGAACCGACTTATTATATCAACACAGTGAATTTCTATGATCGAGAGTGAAAGGGCCTACCAATTTTGCCGGGAAAGATATTTTCACATATCTTCCAGGGTTCCTAAATACACCACAATTGACACGGGACCGACGGCTTTACTTTCCCTCCCAAGGAAATTGTGCTACGGATTTTTATCGCTCAAGAAAAATCCGTCGACCCCGACCCGGCTGGGTTTGAACCTACGAACACCGAGGCCTATCATTGAAACTGAAACCATACATTCTTAAATAATTCTACAAATAGTTTACATTGTCACACATCTATTTTTTTAACTTGAAGTAGTTTTTTTGTAAACCTATTTTTTTTAAAGTCCTCTGCAATATAGGATAATTGGCTTGGTTACGAAAATGGCCTGTAGATATCTTCCTGCCATTATGTAGAAGAAAAAAAAATCCGTGTAAGCCTATGTCTATTTAAAATAGGACACAAGAAAAATATAATTTTGATAAGAAAGTCAATCCTTTTCAGTTGTAAATAGTAGAGGGAGTGTGTATACTTGTCACTGGAAGAGGGAAAGTGTTATCAGCAGATGAACCAGAAGCCTCACAGGATTAACTGCTCATTTTCTTCCCTCTCTTTCTATTTCATACATTTGCATTTAATTATGATAGTGCTTAGACTGCTTAGGTTTTTCAAGCTAAAAATGCAACCCGCCTCTCAAAATATCTTCGAATTCAGCAAGTAGGCAACGAGCCCAGACTATGTCCTATCAACCGTGATATTAAATACAAAAAGTCACTCGAACTTTAAATCGCATTGGAGTGGCTTTTTTTTTCTGCATTCTTCACGACAAGGAAATTGATATAAGTTTTTAAAGGTGTTCAAGCTGGTTTTGAATTGACTCTAGAGATAATTTCTCCTGTAACTCAAAAATAACACTCAGAGCGGAGAGAAGTTAGTGATATAAATATGAGCCAGGCTACTTTCAAACCTCGTGAATAACTAAATTATAACCTGACCAGCATTCGAACCAAAATTTCTCTGAAGTAGTTATATAAAATAAAATAACACGACGCCTCTACGATCTTGATTATAATTGGTGCCTTTTATTTTGTAATTATCGTTTACTAATTTGTAATACACGGAGATTCTTATTTCGTTAGCGGCTTTGCTCTCAGGATAATCTTAAAATAGGGCGTAAGCGAACTTTAGTTAAGGGGAATAGCTTGACCAGTTTTATAACAAAAAGGAAAAAAATCTTTTTTTGGCCAAATTAAATAAAATATTGGTCCAGTAGAGACGGCTAGTTTGATTTTCTACACGTGTTCATAAAACGGACTAAACCGTTCTTGAATATATTTTATGTCACGACCACCGGGGGATTTGAACATACACTTTTTTACATTAAAATAAAAAGTTCTGGTTAAATTACGCGATGCCCGTGACAGATATTCAACAACTGATGAGATGAACATGTGTAGAAAATTAAACTGAACGTAACTACTGAAGCAATATTCTATTTATCTTGGTGAAACACATACTGTATTTTGTTATAAAACCTGTAAAAACTCAGATATTAACTCGCGTTAGCTTCCATCCTACCTTAATTTAATTAGTAAACTTGTTTCTATTCAAACCAAGATGGCGGCATCACGTTCCAACTTTTTACCGTTGCAAGCGTAGGAAGCTTACTCGCCAGTCGATATTATTCTCCTTGGTAAGTACAACTTGCTAGTTGGCGTCCTTCAATACAATCAAAACTAGAAGTGCATCGAATTAAAAATAAAAGGTGTTTGCGGGTGCTAAATATCATGACACTAACTCGATAGGCCTTAGTTCTATCCCAGATTACGTATTGAGGGTGGTTTTATGCAAACTTTTGTTTTTTATTAATTTTGCGAGACAAACGATTGCTTGTTCCCTTGAAATTAATCTCACTTATTCTATTCCCTTGTATTAGATATATTTAGTTGATATTGGGATTTAGGCGACACTAACGAAAAAAAATTGACTCTATTTTTATTTTAGTTTGAGGTATTTAACATGCGTGCACATTCTAAACTGACTGATTATATCAACTCACGACTTATAAATTAACTTAAATCTAGAACAGACACAACACCCAGCCCCCAGCCGTTAATTCATCACTGTGAAAGGAGAAACCCACATTTCACCAATGTTACCTTTTTCGGCCATGCTGAGAATCGAACCTGGGACTCTTAGCTCAATAGACATGGTACCGACTGAGCTAAGGTGTCGAACCATTTAGCTGTAAAATTATCTAAAATTCTTACCGACCGAGCTGGATTGCCAGTGACGGGTAGGTCAAGGTTCAAATCCCGGGAGGTGTATTGAGGGTGTTTTTTCCTCAATGTTTTTACGCTCTCCACGCAAGTACGGGTATATATTCTTTACACTGTACCTTCCTCATCCCTATCCTATCAGTGTAAATTTGTATATATCCCGGACGCCTAGTAAGACGTGGTGCAAAAAAAAAACCCATCATAATGTCGGTTTCTGCTCTATTAACACCGCGTCTTACTACCCGTTCGGGCTGTACGCACTTACACTAATGTGTAATGGTAGGGTGATTGCGAGATGAAATGGAGGACCTACAGTTTAACGTGGGATCCGAACCACGGTGGAGGCATGGCATTTCTGCTCTATTCTCACGTTGAAGTCTTCAGCTTTCATTTGAATCATTTAACTTGATTTCATTGTGTTTCAACAAATCTCAAGTTATTAGAACTACTTTCACGTATTCATACGTCAAGTCATGCGATCTGCAGATGTCACTTTTGATAGATATGATCAATACCTATAAAATAACAATAATAATATAGTAAAATGTTATTAATGTTGACTTCAAAAAAGTGTGTATTTTCTAAAATGCCTTTCCTATCAAAATTTGACTGTAGATGCAACCAGTCGAGAAAGTAACTTACGTCAAAAGTTACGAGTAAACAAATTATTGATCATAAAATGATTTAGAGTTTGATCAAATTCATCTCTATGTTATTAATTACTGTAATTATATTAAACCTAATGAAGCGGGATGCGACAAGTGATTTTAAAGAAATTCATCAGCTCGTACCTGGATAAAAGAGGAGGAAATAAATTTTAGGAAAAATCATCCTCATTGAACGCTATTGGGAATCGAACACCGAATTTCTGTACCAAAGTCAAGCATGCTTGCTCCCACCTGTACTATAATTCTGATAAAAAGAGGCCTTTTATGAAATAACTTACACACATTATGTTTACGGCAAACATTAGTAATAGTTAGCCTACTATATTATTAGTTTTATTTTATAGATATTAATAATGACACTCACTTTAGTGGATGAACGGTCTAACTCTCGTGCTAGATTGTCCTGCTAAAGATAAGGAGATCGGGGTTAGAATCCCGGCCGGGTCTACTGAGGGTGGTTTTTACTAAATTGTTTCCCATTCTCCTTCCATGCAATTGCGGGTAGATTACCTCTAAAATATTTCATTCCTCGTCCCTATTTATTAGAGTAATTATCATGTTTATGTGTATAACCTGAACAGATAGTAAGACGCGGTGATAAAAATATATATCAAAAATTGTACATCTACAGATCACGTAACTTGATGTATGAATACATGAAAAATATACAATCACTTTTTTGTAACTGTCAAGAATAGTCCCTTCCTATCTAAATCTGACGGTAACCTATTTGTGTTAACCATTTATTTTAAAATTAAAATAACTGTAAAGTAGAAAGTGTGTCGTGTAATGTTTCCGTGACTGTTGGAGAAATAATTCTCGAGATTCGCGCGATATTAATAGCAACATAGCAACGTCCTCCGTGTATGTCGACATTATTTCCTCGAGATACAGCTAAAGAGTTCACACACAGCTCTATGCTTGGGATATGGACAATCACTCGCAAATCATGAGCGCATCTTTATGAGGACATAAGTAGTGACAATAGTGACTCAATATGTGCTCCAAACATGCAGCGTAATGCTTACTGAGGGGAGAATATTAACACTTTCCCTTTCAGGCTGCATAACCTTTCAGTTTTTACAGCACTAACAACTTTATTACTCGTTTAACTATTATTAATATTATTATTATTAATTTACTATCTTTTTTTAAATACTTTTGCTTTTATTACTCTCGAACTATTTATTTATTATTTTTATCATATTTCATTAATATTCATCACGTATTTTTTTGTAATTGTTCATCAGTCTGTATCATTATTTAGCTATTATTTTTTTATTGTATTTTGTTACTAGCTGCTACTCGTCGCGGCTTCGCCCGACGAAAAGTTTAAACATTAGTATTGTAAAATTAATGTAAAATTAAAGGTTGGAAATAGTCCTATATGTTATTCCAGGACATACTCTACCTACGTACCAAGTTTCATTCGAATCCGTTCAGCAGTTTTGGCGTGATTGAGTAACAAACATCCAAACACACAAACTTTCTCATTTATAATATTAGTAAGATTATACGTACTAGTAAGGTACTTGTGTACTTTTCAGTGCTGGCCTGTCATAGGTCTCACGACTGTTGGCCAGCACTATGATAAATGAAATTGAAATTATCATCATGGCCCGAATTTTTATGATATGGCATTTTTTTTTGTCACATACAATGTTCATAAGTACATAAACTCTGTTTACAATCCGCTTATTGTAGAAATGTATATTTTATTTGTCCTTTTTTTGTTGTCATTTTTTGGAATTCCAAGTAATACTTTATTGGGTTTCACCGTTATTGAGTTATTTTTCGGCATTTTTGACATTAGCTCATTTTAAACAACCTTTTAAGCATATTTTCGGGGCTATGAGATTAGGCGTGATGAAAAAGTACTCTAGATTGAGTCTTACTCTAATAAACACAGTGATTTTTATAGGCTCACAAGAGAAAATTTTGATACATTTGAGAACTAGCAGCGAGCTTTCCTCTTTACCTTGCGATAAGAAGATTCGTAGTTTTATTTCTCCTCTTTCTTATTGACACGACAAAGGATGGTTGTAAGTGAAGGACTAAAGGGTATAAACTCAGAATAGAGAAGTAGTTCAGAAAACGACACAGACCGTTGTAATTTAAGCCGTGTGGCTTGACAAGATTCCGTCTTAATAAATTAATTTCTTGTCCACCAACTCCACGAGACAATATTCCCGGAGCCGTCATGTGTAGAAAAGTTGAACCAAACTAACCTCACCTCATGGAACTGTTCACTACGGCAGGGTATAGTGTTCTCTGTGAAGTAGGCTAATAGAAGGTTAGCAAAGTAACGTCCCTTGAGGCAGTAACCTTGGCTAGACCGCTGCTATTACAAGTCCGCCCAGTGGTATACAGCTTGCGGTGTGTTGCAATACAAAGTTTCGGGCCAGAGGGTTAAACATTAATTAAAGAATGTTGATCACATAACTAAAAGAAATTTAAATGCAAAAAAAAAAGATAAAATATGAAAACATCCAAACTACATTCTATTTCTTTTCTCGGCAGACACAAGTCAAGTAAAAAAAGAACGTCCGTGCCAGCCTTAAGTCAACAAATCTCAACAATTATTTATCAAAAATTATTAAGTTTCGAATGTTAAAATTAATAAAAACACTTATTACCGTTACTTACTAACTAATTCAATGTAATTATATGATAATTTTTTGCTTCAACATTTCATATACTATATCTATTTTTGTCTCAAATTTGTTATTCTTAAATTGGGGGTGTAGGGAACGCGAGATAAGGTAAGTGTTTTTGCAGTTTTTATAGCAAAACTTTTTTTTTTTTGCATTATAAATCAAATATTGCCCCAGTAGAAACAAAGAGTTTAATTTTCTTCCCATGGTGAGCAACAGTAATTGTTGAATATATGTCATGAGCATAGCGGTATTTGATGATAAACTTTTTAAATGAAAAAGAAGAGCTATCAATAAATTCCAGGACACCCTTGAGAGATATTCAACAATTGTTGATATCACCATCTGTCGATATCACCATCTGAAGAGAATTAAACTCTGTGTTTCTACTAGAGAAATATTTGTTTTCTTTTGACCAAAAAATGTTTTGCGATAAAAACTGGAAAAATACTGCTCTTAACTCGCGTTTTCTGCATCCTCACCTTAAAATGGAATTGCCAAGAAATAATGTTTTTCCTCCATGATTTTTACTCCTCCTTACTCCAAAGGCATCATCATCCAAAGGCATCCATCAGTGAACATAACTTTGATGGTCCTCAATCTACAAAACTTTGAGAAACACGGCTCTAGACGGCCCTCTACGTAGGGTGAGGGGAAAAGGGGGGGGGGGG
>CABFWO010004455.1:14957-44853 GCA_902155825.1 Timema genevievae
GGGGGGGGGGCAAAGCAGACAGACCTTGACCGCGTGCCTCAGTGAGCTGTGGAGCGGCCAGGGGTCACTGAACCCCCGACTGTACCGCAACACATCGCAATGCTAACTGTACACATTATTATCTACCAGTTTACACACCACAGATCTGGGGCTCTGGGACCCAATGGACCGGTTATCGCCCCCCTTACCCCTCCTCTATAGTTGGAGGAGTAATGCATGAGAACCCCGCTTGGGCGCTAGGATAGCTTGGATACTTTGACCTAGGGCCTAATCCCATTACGACACTGTGTAGTAAGAACACGGTAGGAATGACATTTTGAAAACTATTTTTCTTTGTGATCTGCATTTTTTTTAAATTTTACCAGATTATTTTAATTTTCATTTATTATTATTATTATTATTATTATTATTATTATTATTATTATTATTATTATTATTTTAAGGGAGTATCGATACTCCCCTCCCTCGGGTCTTGTTTCACATATGGTCTCTATTGATATTTATAAGAATAGGGCAGTAGGGGCCTAGATGAGGAAGGTAAATTTTGGAGGAAAATGTACCCACTTATGCGTGGAGGAAGCGTGGGAAACCATTTAGGGGAAACCATATCGGTGCACCTGGCCAGGATTCGATCCCTGACTTTGACACCGATAGACCAAAACCAAACTAGACGAGACTGGCGCCTTTGTCCACTGGAATTAATACTATCCATCAAAAGGTTCGGATGAAAAACATATGATTTGATCTATGTATACATGAAAGTGACTTTAGTAATATTTTTAACTGTCAGATCTTCCTATTGTGCTCCTGCTATCCGAGAAAAGTGAGGGCTGTCATATTGTGTAGCGCTCGTTGCATGACCAGAGCATAGCGCACTCGTGGAGCGGACATAGTGTATTTCACTCACCTCACAGAGAGAGTTGTAATAAAGTGGAACACTCGTTGCGCGACCAGAGAATAGCGCACTCGTAGAGCGGACATAGTGTATTTCACTCACCTCACAGAGAGAGTTGTAATAAAAGGTCATGGAAGGGTTTTCACAGGAGGTCAGCGTGGGCCTGACACTATCGTGACCACAGTACTCCTACACGGACCGTGACACAACCGATAGAGCACCACAAGTTATCTCCAATTTTATTCAATTAAAAACTTATTTAGCGCATGTCGAAATTATACATTAAAATGTAATTTTGCTCACTAACTTTGGTGATATTCTTTCAGTAGGGAAAAAAATAAAAAG
The DNA here is from genome assembly GCA_902155825.1 of Timema genevievae. NCBI lineage: Eukaryota > Metazoa > Arthropoda > Insecta > Phasmatodea > Timematidae > Timema > Timema genevievae. The sequence goes on from CABFWO010004455.1 coordinate 16,198, forward strand.
ATGGAAGTATCTTAAATTAATTATTTTTATTTGTAAGTTTTTCACCTGGGTTTATTAACAATTTAATTAAACGAGGGATAAATAAAACTCCCATAATATCAGCCCGCAATCGAGCTATAGGCCTACCGATCGAGCATCTGCCGGCTTTTGGTGAAGATAGTGCCAACTTCTATGGATAGAGGGTGTCATGTGGTCAGCACAATGAACCTCTGGCCGTTAGTCTCAGTTTTATAGACTGGAGCCGCTACTTTTTCATTCACGTAGCTTTTCATTTGTTCTCATGAGGATGCGTTGAGGAAGAATAAGGAATCTATATCATAAATCACATAACACACCCGACCGGGATGTGATCATCTGCCTGTGAGGCTGAACTTGCCAGCTCTTTAAAAATCACAATTCTACCAGCCTATACAGGGTTTAACATTTTGATACCCGTTTCGGCGGCTGCATGGTCTAAGGCTCTACTCTCGCAATAGACTAGACTGCCGAATCCGGTGAGATCGGGGTTCGATCTCGGTCGGATACACTGGGGGATGGGAGATTCCCAAATAGTTTCCCACTCTTCCTGCACTAAAATGTAGGCACAATTCCTCTAATTTCAACCTTTCTAATCACTAACACAATAGTGTAATTAGTACATAGACGTATAAACTGAACGGGTAGTAAAACGCGGTGCTAACAAATAAAAAATTCTAATTAATGCGCTTGTAACTGTACATCTGAAGGCGCGGCGATTGAACACAGCTCAAGGTTTTCTGGTGCCATTCGTCGTTTGCTGGACTAGGTGAGATTACGGGGGTTATGACGTCACTAATAATAATAATAATAAAACCAGCGGCCCTCGTGGCATAATATGGCCTAGAGTAGTGATTCTCAAACTGTCTTTAGATTGTACCCCTTAGTCGTGACTATAAGTCTAGTGTACTCCTACGATAACATTTACCCAAATAACAAATTGTCGGGTAAAATTTCCCTCATTAACCTCGAAAATTCCCCGCCACGTTTGGTCCTTCTCTTGTCATTTTGCCCATTTTCTCTTGAGAGCTGCTTGAGCACCTCCTCAAGGTCGCGCACGTGCCCCATTTTGAGAACCACTGGCCTAGAGGGCTAAGGTTTCGGTCACCGCGGAGAGTCTCGTGGTTTAAAACTTCTAAGGCAGCGGTTCTCAAACTTTTTAGACCAAAGGAGCCCTTGCACACAAAAAAAATATACTGGAGTCCTCATAAGAAAATTTACACTAATATTATGAACATTCAATAACGGCAGTTAAGTTTTACAAATATAGAAGTATAAAACAAACGGAAAACATACAATGTTTTGGCTTTGGCTGTGCCTTTGAAAAATGCTCATATTTGAAAAAAACTGTCAATCCTAATTACTGATGCTATTTTATATTGTGAGAAACAAATAAATAATCTTCTAAAATTGTCTCACGGGGCCTGAGATAACTATGAAGGAGCACAGTTCGAAAAACCCTACTCTAGGGGTTTGCATTTCCCTTACCTTCTTCCCCTCAAAATCGTAAGTAGTTTTAACAAAAGCTCAAAAACATGTGCATTCAAATAACTATAATCTAGGGAAGAGATTTTCAACATTTCTCAACTCACGGCACACTGACCAAAAGGATCTAAAATTATCAAGGCACACCAATATCAATTTGTTTAAGGATAAAGTTTATCATAAAAAATGAGTATTAGAATGTGTTTTAAAAGTTCAGTAGCTAAAATTTTAATAATCAAGTCCTTTTAAGAATAATATTGATCATAGATTTAAAAAAAATTAATTCCATACATCTTTTTTTGTTCTCTTTGATCTTTCCTCAAATTTTCGCGGCACAGTGGTTGAATAACGCTGATCTAGACACTAGATACAAGAGATGTCTAGAAAGTATGGGATAATGTTCAAGGTTAGTCTTTTTAATGCCCAATTAAAAAACCCAACCCGCATCAGGGGCCGAACGGTCTAAGGCGTCACTATCGTGTTAGACTCTCCTGCTGGTGACGAGGAGATCGGGGTTAGAATCCCGGTTGGGTATACGCAAGCTGATTTTTCCTAAATGGTTTCTCCCTCTCCTTTCACGCAAATTCGGGTAGATTATCTCTAAAATGCTTCCTTCCTCATACCTGCCCCATTAGAGTTATCATATATGCGTATAACCTGTCCGAATCGTAAGACGCAATTATAAAAATAATAATTAACATTACCATTTGTAAAAAACAAAGTAGTGGACTTGTAGCTTTAATACATTATACTCCTCCCCTTCCTCCCCCGCCCCCACCTCTCCCTTTACCGTATAAAGTAAATTTGTGGGAGCGCCACTGGTCCGAACCTTATATATTGAGCGCCGTGTGATTAAAGCATGTTTCACACTATGGGGACACTCACGCTCACACTCTCATCTTGCTCACGCTCATGGGACACACCGAGGTATTCACACTGCGACGCCCACGTAAGAGAAATATTTTCAAGATTCTTCGTATCAGAAGCAGGCTCAGTTCTCTGGCAACATAATACGATTTAAATTCGTAGGTTTCAAATTATTGTACTTCTTAGGATAGCAAAATAAACGTTGAACCTTACCCGTTTTGTTAAAAGTCTGTCTTATTTCCTTCCATACATTTTTTTTAAACATCATCACTATAAAATCTGTTTGCCAAGTTGTATAGTTCAGGTTTTGGTAAGCACAAGTTCAATCAATTTTTCGTCCATGGGGTACATGTCTGTTCAACGGCTTGAAAACAAACTGGAGCTTGGGACTAGATTGTGCATGTCATGTTTACAGTAGCGCTCCATTCGGGCTAAGAACAAAATACCGCGCTCAAAATATTCTCGACAAGGATCGCGGTGGTCATTTTGAGTGCGCGTGAGCGTGGCATTCTTTATAGTGCAAACACTCCTATTTGATTCCCACTGTACGATATTTGAGCGTAGCCTGAGCTCTGTGTGAGTGGAGCGTGGCATTCCCTATAGTGCAAACACTCCCATTTGATTCCCACTGTACGGTATTTGAGCATAGCCTGAGCTCTGTGTGAGTGGAGCGTGGCATTCCCTACAGTGTAAACACTCCCATTTGATTCCAGTGTACGATATTTGAGCGTAGCCTGAGCTCTGTGTGAGTGGAGCGTGGCATTCCCTACAGTGTAAACACTCCCATTTGATTCCAGTGTACGATATTTGAGCGTAGCCTGAGCACTGTGTGAGTGGAGCGTGGCATTCCCTATAGTGTAAACACTCCCATTTGATTCCCACTGTACGGTATTTGAGCATAGCCTGAGCTCTGTGTGAGTGGAGCGTGGCATTCCCTATAGTGCAAACACTCCCATTTGATTCCCAGTGTACGGTATTTGAGCATAGCCTGAGCTCTGTGTGAGTGGAGCGTGGCATTCCCTATAGTGCAAACACTCCTATTTGATTCCAGTGTACGGTATTTGAGCGTAGCCTGAGCTCTGTGTGAGTGGAGCGTGGCATTCCCTATAGTGCAAACACTCCTATTTGATTCCAGTGTACGGTATTTGAGCATAGCCTGAGCTCTGTGTGAGTGGAGCGTGGCATTCCCTATAGTGTAAACTCTCCTATTTGATTCCCACTGTACGGTATTTGAGCATAGCCTGAGCTCTGTGTGAGTGGAGCGTGGCATTCCCTATAGTGTGAAACAACTCTAACTGAACTTATGGTCAGAACTCAGAAGGTTTTAACATGGCCGCTCTTGGAGAACCGTTCGTTTGTCCATCACATTCTCGTGACACGTTGTCCTGAGTGTGGGGAGTGGCAGGCACATGTGTGACATATGAGGGAGACTTGTGTTAACAGGGTCGCCATGTGTACCATATGAGGGGGAGACGCGGACATGAATAAACTGTTAGATCCGACACACCCATTATTTTAAAGACGTATGTTGGCGGTAGAACTGTAGTAGAGACTCTGGTGGGAATAAGGGTCTTTCAGAAGCGGGCTATATAGGTAAGCACCGCCTGCGTGCTTGACGCTTGAGACGTGAGTCCGGGGTTCAGTGGATTTCATCAAAGGCCACCGCGGATAGATCCCCACCCCGCACCCTTAAACCAAATCTGGGTTTGGGCATGTGAGGGCTACAACTGACATTAAAATTCACCCTTAGATAAGATAATTGGTCACTAGAAGTGTATTTGTAAGTAAGAAAAAAGAAGATGCATTTATAAATCACTCCTAAGTCCTAATCTTGAGTCAAATATTCTTCATCCTGAAAACCATGGTGGCTGCAATGTGGTTCACATAAATTAACAACTGTCGATTTGCTAAACCCTGATTTTTTTTATAGGAAAGGATGGAACCTCACTATCGAACATCATGATTGATTGAAAATCACTGAAATTTGGCATTTGAGAAATATATATTTGATTTATTTATTACAAAGTTCATCTTAAAAGTTATCAATTGCTTCCAATAATATTTATTTTTGGATTACTATATAACTTATCTTTCCAATATTAATTAAACGGATGAATAATGTAAATATATCATAATTGAAATATTCTTTTCCCCGCCATTGTGTCAACATGAGTTTACAGTTTTCAAATAACGGGCTTCCTTTTAAAACCAGACTGTAGGTCTACTTGTCCCATTGTATTTATCTTTTCCCCAAATGAAAGGTAGTTAAACACCGCCGCACATTTTGCTTTGTCTTAATTTCTGCTAACTCTTAACGGTTATTTTCTTACATAAAACTAAATCGGGATGAAGTTCTTGTTATAAAGTTTCACGTTTAAAATTTTTTTATTGAAATAGGTCACACGTTTGTAAAATGGAAACATGTTTGTGTGCTTCCGGCTTATTTTATTTTTTTCGGATCTATTTTATCCATGGAGATAAATTAACTTGGGAAATAAATATAACTCCACCCCGAAAGATATTCCTTATCCTTCAAAGTTCAAAGTCCCTTTTTTTGTTTCGTTTTATAGCACTGCGTCTTATAATTTCGGATTATACGCCTATGTACAAATTAATATAATTTGCTAGGAATTAGAAAGGTTGGATTTAGATGAGGTGTACCCGAATTTGCGTGGAGGGAGAGAGGAAAACCATTTAGGAAAAGTTTAAGCACATCGTTCCCCAGTTTCCTTTATTCAGGAGTGTCTTGTCTTCACCGTCTCTCGGTGTTTTCTCAAATAACTTTCCAAACCTGGGACTTTTCTGGAAACAAACAAGTGGCTATTTCAAGGTTAGCGTAGCAATCAGCATAATTCACTCTCCTGAGCTCGAAGTGTCAACTGCGCTCAGTCTAATCACTTCTCCAATCTCTAAAAGTTAACTTCACCTAAACTAAGCTAGTATAAATATGTTCTTTGTTGCGTTCCGTGCTCGTTATTGTACAGCCCAAAGTATGCTAATAAACAGGTTAGAACAAGTCTGGCAAGTTACTGCACTAACATTAGCTGCTTCCATCACGACTGGTCCAGAAAATAAAATGCCAATGAAAGACAAAGTCTCCTCAGCTAATTGCTTAGTTCATGGTCGCACGAATAGTATATAGCCATTCCCGGTGATTACTTAAATTATTATTCTCGTGTCTATCTCGGTGGTCTTGGGGTAAAGTGCTCGCCTCGAGACCCGGTTTCGAGGGATCAAACACAATCGGGGTGCACTGATTTTTCTTGAGCGATCAACATTCGTAGCACAACTTCCTTTGGAGGGGAAGTAAAGCATGTCATATGTGGCATATAAAAGAACACTGGAAGGTAGATCTATGTGAAACTACCTTTCCTGGTAAAATTGGTAGCCCCTTTCGTTCTCGCTAATAGAAAGTCTCGTGTGTGTATTTTTTTAGCACCGCGTCTTACTCCTCATTCGGCTTTAAGCTTATTAAGATAATGGTTTTATGGATTAGTAAGATTATATTTACATTAATTGTACCCGCATTTGCGTGAAGAGAGAATGGAAAGCCATTTTGGGAAAACAACCTTCAGTACACTCGACCGAGAGTCGACCCTCGATCCCCCCCGTAATCTTCAGTCTAGTCTAATGCGAGAGTAGCGCGTTAGACCACGCGGCATCCAAAACGGGTTCTAGTATGCTGATACAATCAGAAAAGGTACGTTAAATATCTAAAACAAATAAATATTATTATCCTCCTGTTCTCTTGGATAAGATAATTTAAAGCGCTGATAACCGATACTAACACCAATTTGTGCCATTAAAACAAAAGCTTGTGTTCATATTGAAAGGGCTTAGGAGTAATTCGAACGACGGTAAATTTCTTGTTCAGTGGTTGGTATTCATTAGTATAACTTTACTCCCACCCCTTCCCGGTGTTTCGTGAGCTCACGTCTGTCTCGCGGGGCCCGCATGTCGAACGCGACCAGAATGCGTCTTTGACCATCTTCCCGTTATAGCATGTATCCGCTTGCAATGAAGCGATCAGTCGGTCACTGTGGCCAGGAGCCCTACAGTCGGTCACTGTGGCTAGGAGCTTTACAGTCGTTTACTGTGGTGAGGAGCCCTACAGTCGGTCACTGTGGCTAGGAGCCCTACATTCGGCCAACTGTGTCTAGGAGCCCTACATTCGGTCACTGTAGCTAGGAGCCCTACATTTGGTCACTGTGGCTAGGAGCCCTACATTCGATCACTGTGTCTAGGAGCCCTACACTCGGTCACTGTAGCTAGGATCCCTACATTCGGTCACTGTAGCTAGGAGCCCTACATTAGGTCACTGTGGCTAGGAGCCTTACAGTCTGTCACTGTGGCTAGGAGCCCTACAGTCGGTCACTGTGTCTAGGAGCCCTACATTCGGTCACTGTGGCCAGGATTCCTCTCATTTCCCTTTTTTATTTATTCTTATATATTAGATAACTAACATTTTCTTTCACTACAAATAACTTAAAAACATTTTCGTGCTGCTCAAAGGATCTTCAAACACGCCTTCAAAACAGCTCAAGGAAGATTTTGTATTTAAATTTACTTCATTAAAAACCGCCTTTGTAGTCTAATATTAAGAATTCTTGGATACGAATCCAGCTACAGAAGTACCGGGCTCGATCCCTATTGCTCCAGACTTTTCTGTGAAGCAGCGGGCTTGGAACTCAGCCTCGTTAGGACAAAAACTAAGGAGCTACTTTAACGTAAAAATAGCGTGTACGGTCTGGAAAAACAGATTAACGGCCGGAGGGTTTGGTGTGCTGACCACATGATACCCTATATCCTCTGAAGTTGGAACTATCTTCGCCGACGGACGGCGGGTGCTCATTCTGCATGGATCGATTTCGAGCTGACGCCATCGAGTTTTGACTTCACTAAAGATCTCAATCAACTCGTGGCGAGTTTTCTTGAGAATATTTTAGACGCGAAAGGCATCTAAATAATGCGCCCCCGCGTAATTTCTCTTGTCTTGTGTAGTGAGAGAAAATATTATGTTGTCATGCCTGAAATTATAGGTGGACCAGCCTAAAGTAGTAGTTAGCACCAACAGCAGTTTACTATATGGAATACAATCTTTATCAAGCTCTTAACCTAAAACACCGAGTTAAAGATATTTAAACAACTTGGTCTAATTCACAATGGTTTTGGAATATCGATCAAAATAACTGTCGGTTTTACATTTAACTATAGTGCAATTCTTTTAGAAAAAACCTTTTACAAAATACAAACTTTTTCAGCTAGCATTGATGACCTACTATATTGTCAGTATTTTTTATATGTATTGATACTATCTATACAAAACGACAGCTGAAGATCGTATGAATGTATTAAAATAGTTTTAGTAAATTTTGTAACTATCATATACGGTCTTTCCTATCAAAATCCTAAACCCTGGTTTTTATAGGAAGGCCACTTTCAACCACCAACATTGATTGAAAGTCACTAACATTAGACATTCTAGGGATATAGCTTATTTACTTATTTACTCTATGGCATTAGGACCTCGAAAGTTCATTGCCGCGCTTACAAAAGTACGCCATCTATCCCTATCTTAAGCTAGTTCTATCCATTCTACATCATTATACCCTACCTGTTTCAGGTCCATTCTAATGTTATACTGCCTTCTGCATCTAGATCTTCCCACTGGCCTCTTCCCGAAATATGTCTTGTTTGATTTATTAATTATAAAGTTCATCTAAAATGTTATCAAAAGCTTTTAATAACACTTTCATATGGATTGCTATATTCTAAATTCATTTCTTTAACTTATATGTTAACCACTAATATTAATGTATGAATGATGATGGTAAAAATGTTTAATATCAAGTTATATATGAAATAATGTTAACCAAGATTGGTGGTCACGCGCATCAAACGTCAAGCTCATCTAGTTTGTTTTTCTGGTTAGGGGAAGGTCGTGGTTCGAATTCCATTCGGGTGTAATTGTCGTGGTTTTCCCTCTCTCAATAATTTCCCACTCTCCCTCTACGAATATGCTGGTTCATTTCATCTATATTCCACCTCCTTCATCTCTAATTCGTTAGTGTAATTTGCTGATAGTCCGAATGGGGTAGTAAGACGCGGTGCAAAATCCAAAATAAGTTTTTTTGAAAAGCTTTTTAATATTCTAGTAGGAAACGTAATGTAGTTTAGAGAATACACTTAATTAGAAAATTTATTTAATTATCTAAATTATTATTATTATTATTATTATTAGCACCGCGTCTTACTACCCGTCCGGGTTATACGCACTTACGCTAATGTGCAATGGTAGGGTGATTGTGAGATGAAATGGAGGACCTACAGTTTAACGTGGAATCCGAACCACGGTGGAGGCCTGGCATTCCTCACATTCACAATCTAAATTATTCTTATAAAAATTAAGTTTTATTTAAATTTTAAATTTAGTTATGTGTGTATATTATTATGTTAATCCCCTGAATCTGGTAATCTGTGCTGGTTGGCTGACCATAAGCTGCGACGTCCTTAATCATTTCAGTTGAAATAAAAAAAAATACATTATATAATCTACAAAACTATATAATTTATATAATATCACAAAAGTAATACTTCCTTAAAACGTGGATAATTGGAAACAGCGTCACACTCCAAGTAACGAGGGCTACTACAGTCCGATTTTCTTTGGAGGAAACCTTTTATAAAAAAAGATATTTTTTTTTTGCGGTTAACATCGATAATATTTTAATATATTATTAATAGTATTTTACATGTATTGATAATATCTATAAAACGTTACAGATGAAGATCACATGTCTTGATGTGTTACTACATGAAAGTAGATATAGTAATTTTTCTATTCGTCACATGAGATTCTTTCTTTGAAAATTGGACTGTATTTTGTGTCAAAACGAAGATAGCTCTCGCATTTAAAGCTTAGATTCATTGTGACAAATTGATCATTAAAAGTTATTACCTTGCTTTGGTTTCCATATGAGAACATCTTTTATAACCACTCAGTCACGAGCAGGAAGATTTCACAGACATAAATGCAAATAAATTACGACATCACAACTCTTTTTAGATGACGTAATAATATGTAGAATAGGAACAACATATGTGGCTTAGTGGTCAGAGTTCCTGGCTACAGATTTAGAGGTCCCGGGCTCGATGCCCTTCCAATTACAGATTTTCTGTGAAGCAGTGGATCTGGAACGGGGTCAACTCAGCCTTGTGAGAACAAATGAGGAGATACTTTAATGAAAAGGTAGCAGCTCCGGCCTAGAAAACTGAGATTAATAGGTTGTTGTGTTGACCACATGACACCATCAAGCTGCAAAATTTAGCACTATCTTCGCCAACAGACGGTGGCTGCTCGATCTGTGTGGCTTGATTGCAATCTGACGCCATTGAGTTTTTTTATCGGAACAATATTAAGTTATTAAGAGTCCGAAACCTTAGCTCAGTTGGTAGTGGGTCTACCCATTGACTTAAGGGTCCTGGGTTCGATTTCCGGCATGGCCTAAAAATGTATCATTGATGAAATGTGGTTTCCCCCCTTTCACAGTGATAAATTAACGACTAGTGGTCTGGTTGTTGAGTCTATATATTTAAGTTAGTTTATAAGTAGTGTGTTGATATAATCAGTCGGTTAGGAAAGTGAAAATTAAATATCTAAGATAAAAAATAAAAAACTTTATCAAGTGAAACGTTTCAATCGAGTGCTAAGATACTTTGTTGTTGTTGTTGTTGGGACGCCATTTTTAAGCTCTTGATTTACAAACTTTTGTTCTTAAATAAACATTACTGGGGAATTTCGCTGTAATTTTCATTGATATATAAAACATATAATTTTTATTGAAATTCTATTGATTTCAAAGTGATCCGAAACAGTGTTTATTTTACTACAAACGTTCGTTAGTCAAGATATTAAGAATGATTTTCTAATAAAAAATAATTCAAAAATTGGTTGAACACCTTTAAGATGGGAGTGTAGGGGACGTGAGCTAAGAATAGGTTTTTTTTTCAGTTTTAATAGCAAAACATTTTTTGGCCAAAATAAATAAAATATTGCTCCAGTAAAAACAAAGTTTAATTTTCTTCACTTGATGATATCAACATTTCTTGAATATTTGTCATGAGCATAGCAGAATTAGATGACAAACTTATTAAATGAAGATAAAAAGTTATCATTAAACTCTAGGACACCCTCGGCAGATATTCAAGAACCTGTTAATATCACCATGGGAAGAAAATTAAACTCTATGTTTCCAATTGAGAATGATTTGATTTCTTTTGATCAAAAAAGTTTTGACTTAAAAACTGCAAGAACACTGCCCTTAACTGGCGTTCGCTACATCCCCACCTTAAAGGGGCAAACCATCTGGACGCTGAGACGCATCGCAGACGCTCAGAAATCCTGAATTATTTGACGTGTTAAGCTATTTCAAAATACGGTTTACGCCAGAATGGAGGATGGTAAAATTAAAAAAAAACTTTTGGCTCATTTTCACCCTCTTCGGTGGCCGCACGGTCTAAAGGCGTCACTCTCTCAAGATGACGGGGAGATCGGGGTTCGAAACCGGGTTGGGTGTACTTAGGGTGTGTTTTCTCAATAGTTTTACACTCTCCCTCCATGTGATGCCGTGTTTGATGTTAAATGTTGCAGTTCTGAGATTAAGGTAAATGGTGAGCTTTATAGCTCTATCTTACCTCAAATATTTTTGTTTTTTAAATCTCTCCAACAAATTATTTCAAGCTATTTGAGGATTGTTTTAGTGGTTTTGCATCGCCAAAATAAACACTGCGATGTGAGAATATTTAATTCAAAGTAGTTGAAGCCTGGTTCGAGCTATATTATCCACCTAAGCTAGGTGCTATCCGTGGAGGGAGATGGGCTTTTAACATTTCACCTTTAAAGAGCGAGGAGAAAACAAGTCATCAACTGCGCTCTATACAACTTTTGATCTCAGCGGATTCTTTAATGATGATGATGATTATTCAAATAACATCTGAACGCGTTTCACCCTGCGAGCACACATTAATATTAGTGAAAGTGACATAGGTCTGATCAGGAAAATGATTAGAATAAAGTTTTTTCACATAAATAATTGTCGTAAAATAAAGTAGTATTTGAGTTAAAAAAAAGTGTCTGAACCGGTATAGTGACCAGTCAGTGAAAGAGAAGTCGAGACTTGCGGAAAGAGGATTAACTTTCACGGAAGATTCTGGACATATTGTAATTAAGTTTCACCCCCTCTGAGATGTGACCTTGGGTGCACTCCGGAGAGGTAGTCCTACATATCCAAATCGCTCCGGGATGTGGATCAATCACAAGTTTACGTAAATGTCATGTCCCCCGCACGTCTGGTAATGAATTACTTTATTTTCAAACAACTTTCTCCTCTTGGGGGACAAAAAAAAGTTCTATACATCTTAGTTGTCTACCTCGGTGGTCTTGGGGCAAAGTGCTCGCCTTAGGACCCGATGTTCGTGAGTTCAAACCCAGCCATGGTTGACAGATTTTTCTTGAGCGATAAAAATCCGTAGCACAACTTCCTTCGGAGGGAAAGTAAAACCATCGGTCCCATGTCGATTGTGGCATGTAAAATAACCCTGGAAGGTATGTGAAAACACCTTTCCAGCACACTTGGTAGGCCCTTTCGCTCTCGCTCAAAGAAATTTTCGTGTGCTAATATAATCAGCCAGTTCAGAAAGTGCACGTTAAATATCTAAAATAAATAACTAAACATGTGCAACTTAGTTCTAGCATTTATATTTAATATTCCCTCTTCAGTGGCTGAATGGTCTAAGGCATCACTCTCGGGTTAGACTGACCTGCTGATGACGAATATATTGGGGTTCGAATCCTGGTTGCGTCTACTAAGTATGTTTTTACCTAAATGATTTCCCATTCTCCTTCCACGCAAATGTGGGTAGATTACCTATAAAATACTTCCTTCGTCATCCCCACCCCATTAGAGTAATTATCATATAGCCTATGCGTAAAACCTGAACAGGTAGAAAGACGCGGTGATTATATAATATTCATCGGGATTTGAACTCCGATCTCCTTATCATTGGCAGTCCAGTCTATTGTGAGAGTGACCCTTTGACCACCGAAGAGGGTAACACCTATTTTAAAGGTGAACTGCAGTAAACGTATCTGTTTAAGGTGCACTGTCTTTTTAAATTAAACTATCCTGTTTAAAGTAAACTGTCAGATTTAAGATGAGGTATCATGTTCAAGGTGAACCTCCCTTATTAAAGTGAACTATCGTGTTTTTTAGGTCATGTTAAGATGCAATATTATCATTCAAAAGGGTCGTTAAATTAAACAAAAAGGCATACACTGTAATAAACGGGTCTGTTCGCATCAAAACAAAGATAAACACTTGTTGAATCTCAAATGTTAATCCTTTCAACAATCCTTGTGAAGTCGTTATTCGCGTGGTAACAATTTGGTAGATCACGCGGATTATTATATGATTGCTTCTGTGACCTTGTAAATGTCAGGGCGTGGTTGAGCTATGCTCCCACGACTCAAATATTTCACCTCTCTCCCACTGTCCACCTCGCGAGGTTTTCTGCCCAGGGCTGATATCATCGGAGCAGTATGCGTCAAAGGACCAACCACCATGTTACTTAGGATCATATTATGGCTTTTTACTATATCCATATGAGCCTAAGAAGCTTGTTGGTTGAGCTCTTTATGAATAACGCCGCCCAATTTTGGGACGACAGTGAGATTTTGCTCGTTTGAGAGCTCGTTTTCCACTCTAGCGTTGAAGTCACTAAGCTAATCTGTAATATTTTCTTACTTAGATACAATATTGTAATTGTGATATTTACAAACTCGGGATTATGTCGTATCGTGACGTTTTATGTGCCTCCTAACTCAAAAAGAGTGGATCTTACAATTATGTGTCTTTCTTCATCTGTGTGTGTGTGTGTCTACCCGAGGCTACATCCTAAACGGTTTGATGGGTTTCGTTAAAACTCGATTATTTTTATTTGAGGTACTTAACGAGCACTTTCTGAACTGACTGGTTATATCAGCGCACGAGAATTTCTATAAGCGAGAGAGAAAAGGACAACCCATTTTGCCGGGAAAGGTATTTTCACATACGTTCCAGGGTTCTTTTACATGCCCCAATTTACATGGGACTGACAGCTTTACTTCCCCTCCAAAGGAAGTTGTGCTACTGATATTTATCGCTCAAGAAAAATCCCTAGACCCCGATTGGGTTTGAACCCACAAACATCGGGTCCTGAGGCGATAACTTTACCCCAAGACCACCGAGGTCGACAAAAACTCGATATTAAGATGTTATATGCTCATACCCCCAGGTCAAATCGTCATTTTGATATCCAGCCCTAAAATTAAAGATAGTTTACTTATGACTGATTTTTGAAAATTTGTAAATTTTTAATCGCTATAAAAAGGTTGTTAAAATGTATTTACAATGTTTCACATGAATATTAAAATGATTTTAAAAAATCTTAGTAAAAATGATTTAAGGGCAGTTTACTAATAGCTGATTTTTAAAGAGTTTGTTCCTAAATTACAATAGTCTAGACTTTATGAAAAAGTACGTGTGATTCAAGGGTATAGAAAGAGGATCGAGGAGCTAGGGGGAGGGGGGTTCCTTATATTTTTATAAAAACTTTTGTTGGCCGAAGGTAGGTCACAGTAAAGCTTTCTATCGAGACCTGGACACCACGTTCTACTAGTCATCCAGTCTGTTTACATATGTACTTACACTAATGGGTTAGGAATGAGAAAGGTAGAATTAGGAGTAAATGTACCTGATTTTTACGAAGAGAGAATGGAAAAGCATATAGGAAAAAACTCTAAGTACTTGCACTCTTTCTTCCATTTAATCTAGTAGATAAGGGTAGGCTACTTTCCAACAACCAGGTCCATAATACCCAAGTTTGACCTTAAGTGGAGCCTAAAATATTTGGTACTTGTATACATGTTGACCGAATATTACATTACTCATGATATACGTGATGTACTAGGTTGAGCTAGTTTGTAAGTTAAGTCATGTAATCATACAACACTATGTTTAGATACTGACCGTTAAATATTCCCATGAAATAAACTTGATTTATTAAAGAGGTAGTGTGGATGTTATCGAAACGAGGTAGACATTTTTTGCAACCAGTTGGGACCAAAAAGTGGTATCCTAGATCAGAGATAGACGTTATAGCTGCCCTGAAAAACCCTTCCGAAAGTTCGTTGAGAAGTCACGTGACTTCAAGTCACGTGACTTCAAGTCACGCACTAAAATAATAATTATTATGATGCGTTGAGGTTAGATTTTTTCCGAGGTTTCGTGGTGTCTAGAAAATCATGCTCGCACTCTCGGAAGTGTGGTGTACACCATTATGTTGCTTTCCTTTTTCTCTTTTGGTAAACTTTACCACGCCTTGTAACTGATTCGAAAAAATGAACTTATCTCAAAATAAAAATAAAATTTCTCTAGTCTATATTTATGAATTTTTGGAAAATTTTCAACTCAACTCTTTTTTTTATTAGTACCTTTAAAGGCTTATTCTAAGAAGTTGATATTGGGAGGGTAATTTAGAATAGACGTATCTGCAATATTGTGGAAAACCCCCACTCGTTACACCCGATCGAGATTCTAACCTTGAATCTAGCCAATTTTTTTTAGCACCTTGTCTTACTACCTGTTCATGTTATCCCCAGTACACCCGACTGAGATTGGAACCCTGATCGCCCTGTCATTGGCAGTTTAGTATAACAAAAGGGACGCCTTAGGTCATACGGCCACCGAAGCAGGTATTTACATAGTAGTAACGCGCAAACTCCCGCAATCTGGCAACTATGCTCCTCAGCCTACCCACCACGCGGATCCTTTAACTTTGCCAACCCTGCCAATGATTGTTTTTAATAGTATTATTCTGGTAGGAAGAAACTTTTAGAAAATATAAACATAGGCTACATTTTTACAGTCAACATTGATAACATTTTACTATTATTACTGTTGTTGGTATTTATCTCTATAAAAGTGACAGCTGCATATCACATGACTTGACGTATAAACGTTTGAAAATTATTTTAGTAACATTGTGGCCACAAACAAGTGAAAAAAAAGGAAAGATTTATAAAAATCAAATAATTTTTTATGTCAGGAAAAACTGAGAAATATCACCAAATTTGACCAGCAAAATAAGGAAAAATCAAGGTATTTAAATTGCTGGCTGAATAAACACATTAATTACGCACTTAAATACTGAAACAAAATTGACATATTCTTTGTTCTCGATGTTGGTAATATGCATTGCTCAGATATGTAATTCTAACATGAAATGTTTGTGCAGTGTTGGTTTTTTGTGTCACAGTGCCACAAATAAACCCTACAAATATGCTTCGGTAATATAATAGACTAAGGCAGGGATGTGCAAACTTACTTATAGGAGGGCCAATTAAATAAACAAACAAAAATTGGGGGAGGGGGGGGGGCAAAGATTTTCATTCATTAAATTTGTTTAAAAATTAATTAAAAAAATTACAAACACAGACAATTGACTGACATGAATAAATTTTAAAAAAATGATAATGTATAGTAATAATACATCCCTTAGTGGCTTAATATATATTTTAAGTTCGTTCAGAAGATCTATATGATGAGATGTGAGATGAGTGAAACTGTGAATGAGCTTCCAGCATTGTTTTATAATTTGGTTTAAACTGTAAGGAGGTTATTTTCGAGAGAGAAAATTAACAATATGCTCATCATTAAGTTGCTTCCTAAGAACATTTTACCTAAGTTTGAGGGTTGAAAACATTTGTTCGCATGAATATGAGGATGAAAACATTACCATATAATGTTGGCCATGATTTACCAATCTTGGAAATTTTGATTTTGGCATGGTTTTATATTAATACAGTTTTGTTGTGTTTAAAAAAGTTTGCTTCACAACTCAACACATTTAAGATTTATCCCGCGGGCCGGATTGAACACACCGGGACGTATTTGGCCCGCGGGCCGTAGCTTGCCCATCCCTGATCTAAGGCGTCACTCTCGTAATAGACTGGATTGCCGATGTTTAGAAGTTCGGGGTTTGAATACCTGTCGGGTGTACTGAGGGTGGGTCTTCCTAAATGGTTTTCCACTCACCCTCCACGCAACTGCGGGTATAATTTCCCTAATTCAATCTTCCTCATCCATAACACATATGCGAACCCGAACGGGTAGCAAGATGCAGTGCTAAAAAATATCTAAAACATTCAATACTTGAAAAAATCTTATAAAAATATTTATATTTAGAAATTGATTGCATTTATTTTTAATATGTGATCAATGCAAAAAAAAAACCTCTTCATTCACTAAGGAAAATGGAAAAAAAATAGTAAATCAGGGTGAAATTGGAAAACGTTCTTCGGAAAACCTGTAAAATTCGGGAAATTTTAAAATATTAGTTGTCTACTCTAACTACACTGAGTAACTTTAATAACTGTCAAAAAAAAGTCCCTAGCTATCTGAATCATGCTGTAAATTCAGCCTACGTCTTTATTCTAGCAGTAACACCGAAAAGCACTAGTTTAAAATCCAACAATATAATGTCTGACGTCACGAATGTTACCTTTACACAAATTGTCTCCATGGCACTGAATAGCGAGTGTATCAGTAGCCCCAACTACAAAGCAATCTACCCCTGGCATGACGTATTGCCATAATAGTGATCATTATTATACGTCATGAACAAAACAGGTCGAGGGAAGATTACTCTACCGTCAGATATTAATACCACTCTCGTCCGAAGGACGTGAACCGTATCATTTTCTCCGCGTTTCCATACTTGAGGAGACAACATAACGAGGTTCAACGAATGACAGTGACTTACCGTACTCGGTTTAATGTGACGACAAACCACGGCGTTGACGCAGCGAAATGTTGGTCACAAAGACGCGGCGCTTTGGTATAAGTTGGATAGTCGTGAAATAGCTCTTTTCACTTCGTCCTCAAAACTAATTGACAAAATAATATGTTTTTGGGGAGTGGAGAGGGGATCCGTCATTCTCTACACCTTGACAACTGCAAGATATAATATCTCACCTCTGGTCCAGAACCTGTATGGAGCTCCCTTGCACCATGCGTATCATTCTCTACACCTTGACAACTGCAAGATATATCTCACCTCTGGCCTGGGACCTGTATAGAGCTCCCTTGCACCATGCGTATCATTCTATACACCTTGACAACTGCAAGATATATCTCACCTCTGGCCTGGGACCTGTATAGAGCTCCCTTGCACCATGCGTATCATTCTACTACACCTTGACAACTACAAGAGATGTCAACTCTGGTCTTGAACCTGCTTGCAACCTCCTTGACCCACGCTGCCTGGAGGATCATCAACTGCGCGGTTATCCTTGCAGTTACCGGTGCTGTTGCTACCGCTGACCTGTTTCCACGCAGCGATCATCTGGTGGCTGGAAGGTGTTGGGCAAAGGAATAATAGGAGCTGCGTTGTGAAAGAAAACTCTTCTGAATGATGACTTTTCAAAAACAGAACAAAGAAATTCAAATGTCAACCGTGCCATTGCTGCAATTTGTTTTTTTTTAGTTTATCTTTAGTGTATTTCTAAGACGAACCGTGTTAAATGAAATAATCCGTTTACGTTTATACCTGTCTGATTTCCACAGGAAGCTCGTTATTTAAACATTGGAAACTCATTTTGCCACAATAGCAGAAATAAAAATATTACTAATTGAAGAATATACAGGCGAAAAAGGAAAAAAAAGTCTAATTTAGTTAGTGCATCCATTTGTTGGACAATCATAAGAACTTTTATTGCACTTTAGATTATGGATCAAAGAGGTCTTTGTCATATTTAAATTAATTAAAAGAAAGTATTTGCTAGGGTCTTAAGGGGGTTTGAGATATACAAGTTGTTCTAGAAGATGTGTTTAATGTGACTTTACACCTTTTCCCCCCTGTACCCTTCAATTATATTTGTATTCTTAGTCCGTTTATTTTGTAAAGAGAAAAAAACTAGACAGGAAGTATTATTGGAAGATTTAGACACATTTTTAGATTAACTTTTTAATTAATAAATCAAATAAGACATTAATTTGGCATTCAAAAAATGTTGTTGAATGCCAAATTTTAGTGATTTTTAATCAATGCCGATGGTCGTAAGTGGGCTTGCTATTAAAAATCATTGTTTGGACGGGGTTGTATGGAACGCGAAAAAATGTCAGTATATTTGCAGTTATTATAGCAAAACTTTTTTTTTGCCAAAACAAATAAAATATTGCTCCAGTAGAAACGTTTAGTTTAATTTTCTTCACGCGGTGATGTCAACAAGTGGTTGAACACCTTTCATTAGTACAGCGGTATTAGATGAGAAACTTTTTAAATGAACAGAAAAAGTTGTCATTAAATTCCAGGACACCCTTGACAGATATTAAACAAATGTTGACATCACCGCGTGAAGAAAATTAAACCAAAAGTTGCTACTGGAGCAATATTTTATTTATTTTGGACAAAAATTACTGCAAAATCACTGGCCTCTCACATCCTCTTCCACCGCACCTTAATGCAAAGTATATTTTTAATAACTTGTATTTTTTAAGAGGATATAAAAAGTCTTTGAAATATCAAAACCTTATTTCAAATCTAGTTTTAGTTTTTTACAGTTATAAAATATGAATAGTGGTAATAAATAGGAAATATACATAAAAACAAAGTAACGCAAAGTAAAAAAAAATCTCTAAGATAAATTGAAGATTCCACTGACTGGTACTTGTTAAAATATCTTTCTGAATCGTAAGATTGCGTTGAAAATCAATTTTCTACTTAATAAAAAAACTTTTAAATTATATTTGACGTTTCGTTTCGGATCAAGGCAAACCTTTGATGGTAAAATAGCCATTATTCATCCATTCTACATCAGCTATGGTACTTGAACTTGGTACAGCCGGAAGTACGACAGAAAAAACACAATGAATTATAATCGCAGGAGAAATAACTCAGACTGAAAGTTGTTATTTGTCACAGTTTACGAACCCATTCTTATTTTTATTTCAATAAAAATAGCATGAGAAAGTGAGTGAAGGTGAAGTCTAATTTTCATAGGATGGTCCTTTTATATACATTATTAATTTAGAAAGCACAAGACAAGAAAAAACTTGATTTTAGAATTGGTTATGTTTATCTTATGTTCGTGGTTCGAATCCTAGTTGGGTGTGCTGAGAAGAATTTTTACTTAATGTCTTTCCTCTTTAACTCTACTCAAATCTGGGTACATTTTATTTAATATCTACCACTCTCATCCTTTCCCCATTAATAGTGTATTTAAATGCTTTGGCTATAGCCCGGACGGGTAGTAAGATGCGGCGGAAAGCTAATTATTTTAATTTGATTATATTAACCACAGAACAAAGGGTAATTGGATATTGTCATACCCACCTTGGTGGTCGCATAGTCTAGGCATCATTCTCGCAATAAACTGGACTTCCGATGACGGGGAGATTGGGATTCGAATCCCGGGTGGGTGTACTTAACTGGTTTTCCACACTTCCTCTAATATTTAAACTTCCTAATTCCTAACTCATTGGCGTAATTAGTACAAATGCGAATAAACCGGTAGTAAAACGCGATGCTAAAAAAAAATTGTCCCACTAAAATAGCCAATTAGATCCCTTTAAACTATTTTATTTTTAGTTTATATATTTTCAGTCAGCCCAACTGAGTTATTAGCGCTTTGAACCTCTTCGTCCAGTCATATCTTGCTAGATAAATCACCCCTTGAAGTCTCCTGCAGAAGTAATAAGCTGGTGGCTGCTCTCTTAGCTGATAGTCTTAGCTTTGCGACTGGGTCAACATTATTTTTACTCAAAACTCGTAAGATTTGTGAAACAAAATAATATTTATGGTTGCAGAAACATTTAACCAAAAAGCATAAATGAAATAATATATAATGCTACAGAACCATTGAGAAAATAAGAACATTTCTGTTCACCAAAGAACATAGCAATTAATTTCAATTTTCAAAGACCTCTGAAAAAATCTGAAAAGTCTGAAAATATTTTAAAAAATATTTCAAATAAAAGGTTTTTGTTTTTAATATGCTAGTACTAAAACTTACAGTGATAAGTTATTTCATATCTGAAATAGTTGCGAAGATATGATCAAAATTGGAAATTTTTGCTTATTAAAGTACCCTCAAATTCATTTTCACGGGAAAATGAGAGTTTATAATGTGTTTGTAAACAGTGCCTAGATACCAAATTTAATCAAAATCGTTAGAGCTGATTTCGGGGATTTTTTTTTGTCCTTCAGTAACTACCTTTAATTTTAGGGTTGGGTATCTAATTCCAAAAACCCCTCGGAGGAAACCAATTAAAACCCTCGATACCAAGTTTTAGCCCGATCGGTAAAATGATTTAGGCTCTAGGCTGAGATACAGACAGACAAACTGCATCGCAAAAATAACTTTTTATGTTTCAGGATGTCATTAAACTTTGACATTTATCAAAATCTTGTTCTTTTTTTTTTTTTTGTACAATCACAATACTTCTTTCTCCGAGGGGTCGAGAGAAAGTAAAGGTTAAGATAGTCTGTAAGTTGTAAGCTTGATATAATCACTTTGTTTCAGAAATCGCTCGTTAAATACACTGGATGGGAGAATGTAGCGTGGGGGGGTTTTCCGTTGGTGACGGTTGGTGACCTCAACGCCTGAGGAGAGGAGCTTGGTGCTAGCTCGCGTTGAAACTTTGAAAGTTTTGGAGACAGTCGTACGTAGTGAAGGGAATTAAAAGGAGGGGGAAGGGGGCTTCCGTCACTTTCTAACGCGGGGTTACAGTTCCGACACGCAGTGGCATTTCAAGTCACTAAAATACCAACGACAGATAAAGTGAACATCTTTTGGTAGTCTCTAAACTTTGTGCAGCGTTTTATTCCGAAAGCCGATGCACAGTCAAATTTTCATATCTGGTAGAAAGACCGTATTTATAGCCTAGTCTCGGAAGTCAACCAATATCATTAGGGCTGTATTTATAATATAATTTTGGGAGTCAACCAATATCCTTAGGACCGTATTTTTAGCCTTGTCTCGGGATTCAATCCAATCTCCCGGTATACGAATAATAAGCAGTTAAGGTCGAATGGGGGATTGTCTGAAGTCTGAATCCCAACAATATATATGGCCCCAAACCCTCCCAAGCTCTATACCCGAGTAGGTTCCAAAATGTAACTTATCACTCACTGATTTTGAAATTGGTTCTCTTTCATCGAATGGTAAACTTATGCTCTGGAGTACTCGTGATGTGTTTTGTTCTGGAACTAAAATTAGAATGTCTTGCTATAGTCCGTGAAAAGATTAGCTACATAAAAAAGGTTAAATGATTAGCCATCAGGAACTATTGTTGCTATCACAAGTCAAACTGAAATGAAAGTTTTAACATCTAAAACAAATTTGAAGGTTTTGGCTGTTGTCGATGACCATCACGCACAAGGCTTTCAATAGTGACACATCATCAATTTTGATTAGGTAATTTATGTTGCATTAAGACGTAGATGTCTGAAGGCACATTGCGCGTCAAATCAACAATAAAACGCATAATGATGTAATGCAGTCTATTTGATTGATTGAAGGGTAACGTCACCTCAAATAAAACAAGTTTGTTTTCGTTATTGATTATATCAACACACGATTTATAAACTAAATTAAATCAAGAACAGACATAACATCCAGCCGACGGCCATTAATTCATCACTGTTAAATGGGAAACCCACATTTAACCAACAATAAACTTTTCGGCTATGCCAGGAATCGAACCCGGGACCCTTGTCTTAGTAGACAGACGCGCTGCCGACTGAGCTAAGGTGTCGAACAAAACATAATGTACAATTTAAAAATAAAATAAGTTCGTTGCGTTTTTTCTAAATATTAATCTTCACCAAAAAAATTATTACTGAATTCTTTTTTTTATATCACGTCTTACTACCCATTTGGGTTATAAGCATGTATACAAACTACGCTAATATGTTAAGGACAAAAAAGGTTGAGTTAATAGGAAGTGCTAGGAGGGAGAGTGGAAAACCATTTTGGAAAAACCACCCTCAGCACACCCGATCGAGATATGAACCTCGATCTCTCCGTCATCGGCAGTTTAGTCTACTGCAAAAGTATTGCCTTAGACTATGTGGCCACCGAAGAAGGGTCACTTGTCAGTATGAAACTCTTTTTTCCATACGTCATCAACTGGTGAAAAAAGGGACAAGATACCTTGAACTGACTATACTTACAATCTTTAATTTAAAACCTCTAAGGACATTAGCAATGTTTTATAAAGTCCAAGTTTCATTTCAAGGTCAAGTATCACGCTCGATTGAAAAGTGACACCGCTTGAGGTGGGGAAAAGTTTGCAAGTAGTCCCTACATCGTTCCCTCAGCCCGTCTCTCTCTCTCTCACACACACGTTAGCTAAACAAATTGTTTATGTAGGATATACAGGGGATTAGTCCACAATTAAAAAGAAAGTAATAAGAATTTCAGAAAAAAATTAACGAAAAATCTCAAACACGACGTTTGTTACACACCGTTTCGGTGTTCGAACAGTTTAAACCCCGGTCAGGTGTACTAAATGGTTTTCCACTCACACTCCACGCAGATGTGGGTACACTTCCTCTAATTTTAACCTCAGTCTTCCGAAACACATTAGCGTAATTAGTTAATATGCGTACAACCCTAACGGTTGTTAGAACACGGTGAAAAAATAAAAAGTGTGTTGCAATAATGTTCAAGTAAAAGGTGGGTTTGATTAAATTACCTCAGCCGTGGTCCAGATTGTCGAGACGTTGTAACTCCATCGATGACCAACTACTGTTGAGGGACTTTGGTTTGAATCCGGGTTAGGTTGGAATGTACTGTATCGAGGTGTTATAGCAGGAATCGTAAAAGTAATTCAGACCTAGCTGTGAGACGTCAAGGTGCTAGTAACCTCATTTATGTTGTTTTTATTCCACCGCGTCTTACTATCCATCCGGGCTAGACGCGTTTTAATCACGCGAATGAGGTAGAGATGAACCATGAAGAATTCAGATGAAATTTACCCTAATTTTCGTGGGTAAGAGTGTGAAACCATTCCAGGGTGAAAAATAAATAAATAATTACACCCGGTAGGATTCGAAACACTATCTTCTCCCCTTCATTGGCTGTATCCATTTTTTTGCGAGAGTGACACCTTAGACCAAGCAGCCACCGATGCGGGTATCATAAACATTATCTCTCCACTTTCATGTTTGATATTATAAAAACAAACTTCACGAAAGTGGTTTGCAATGTTTATTTATGTTTTTCTAATTTTAACAAAATTATGTTTGTAACGTCTTTACTTTAAAATATATTGCAGCAAGTTGTGATTTTATAATACTTTCCCTACAAGATTTAACACTTTTTACATGTTTATAGTTCTCTATACAAATAAAAATCGACCTGAGGATTGGTCATCTGGTTACCAGCTACCATATCCATGGTAAGAAGAACAGTATTTCATTCACCTCGGTGGTCTTGGGGTAAAGTGCTGGCTTCAAGACCCGATTATCGTTGGTTCAAACCCAGCCGAGGTTGACGGAAATTTCTTGGGCGATAAAAATCTGTAGCACAATTTCCTTTGGAGGGGAAACGTGGTTCGAATTATGTCAGTGTGTATAGTCATATAAACGTAAAAAGTATATTTTAGAGCAGATAAAAATAAATAAAGGGAGTAGCCAACACTGACATAATAGTTGCTATATGTATTCTTCGTTTACCCTGAAAGGTAGCAGTAATTCCTTGACGGATTACACTATGGTATTATATAATAAACTGAGCCATAGTGAAAACGTGCAAGGTAAGCTTTTGGGGTAAATGGAATGTAGGAGGCTACAGGCAAGGAAAATGTGATAAAGTCTGTGAATGCTTTGATCTAAGGGAAAACAGATAAATGTCATAGAATTTTATTTTAAAAATTAAAAAAACGGGTAATCTTAATACTTGTTGCCTTAAAAAAGATCCATTGATTTCTCACCTAAACACATTAAAAAGGTGATAGGTTTTGTTTCTAACATGTTAATAAAATACATTGTCAAACTATGGCGTTATAACATGAGATGGTTGCATAGTGTATTTTATACCCTATATACTTGTCATTCAGCAAGGAAAACTGGGAAAATGTTTATTCAGAAAAAAAAATGTTGTCTAGAAAACCTGGAAAAATCAGGAAATTTGAAAATATAAATCTTGTAGCCACCAAGATCTCAAAATTGATACCTACTCCTAAAAACGCTAGCTACAGAACACGACCGCGTGGTTTAACGCGCTACTCTCGTGTTAGAGTAGACTGCCGAAGACTGGGAGATAAGGGTTCAATCCCGGTCGAGTGCATTTAGGGTGGTTTTCCACGCAAATGTGGTTGCATTTACTATAAATTAAACCTTCATGATCCCTAACCCATTAGTGCTAAATAAAGCAACTATTTGAGTTGTCGAATGAGGGTAATTACATGGTTACCTGACTGTACTAGTCTTTTGTTGAGCTGACAAAAAACGCAACAGTTTCTCTCTAAGTAAAGTTTACAGTAGCACTGTTACACTTTCTAAAACATTCTAAAATACCTTCTTTTTTTAAATTCCTGTTTCTTTTAATTTACTCAAACAAGTTTTTTTTTTGTTCAAACGTTATTTGATGATTGGTAAATTTAGCCACAGTAAGTAAAAATTCCGACAATGAAATATTAGCTCTCGGAAATCACTGACAGATCATAATAATCATATCTTATCATTTCATAAAATGTATTTTTTTTATATATCTATGTTTTCCAAGGAAATAAATATAATTTTAACAATTCACAAAGGTATTTTGATTTAGTAAGGAAGTTCGTACTTCAAATCCCTCATTTATAGGCATACATACATTTTTACATTTTTCTTAGTTATTTAACGTGCACTTTCTTAATCGACTGATTTTATCAGCACACGAGAATTTCTATGAGCGAGAGTGAAAGGCCCTACCAATTTTGCCGGGAAAGGTATTTTCACATACCTTCCAGGGTCCGTTACATGCCACAATCGACATGGGACCGACGGCTTTGCTTCTCCTCCAAAGGAAGTTGTGCTGCGGATTTTTATCACTCAAGAAAAATCCGTCAACCCCGTTTGGGTTTGAACCCACGAACATCGGGATCTGAGGCAAGCACTTTACTCCAAGACCACCGAGGCAGACAATTTTTTACAAACTCACGATATTTTTTTAAAATTTGGAACACTCACAAATGGCTAAAACTGAACCTTCATTTTAAACCTTTTTAATATTTACACGACTCTCTTTGGTGGTAGAATGGTCTAAGGCGTCACTCTTACATTAGACTAGACTTTAGATGACGGGGAGATCGGGGTTCGAATCCCGGTCGAATATACTGCTTGTGGTTATTTCCTAAATGAGTTTACACTGATCCTCCACCCAAATGCGGGTGCACTTATTCTAAATTCAACGTCTTCATTCTTAACACACTAGCGTAATTAGTATATATGCGTATAGCCTGAACAGGTAGTGAGACGTGGTTCTAAAAAATATATATTTCCAAGGGGTGGTAATCAATCAATAACAAGCTGTGTTAATAAAATACTGTTTTTGAATACAGTATAATCCTCTTGAAAACATTAAAAGCGATCGATACACTAGATAGTGCGTATCACCCGAACGAGTAGTAAGACGCGGTGCTAATAATAATAATGATACACTAGATAAATTATTTCGGAAATCTATCGCCACATCTCTAAAATTTTATTCTGGTAGGATTTCTGTTAGAGACTTTTAGAAAATACAAACTTTTTTGCGGGTGATAATATTCTAATATATCATCGCGTTGTTTTGTTTGTTTTTAATTACCGCGTCTTACCGCCTATTCAGATTGTACGCATATATGATAATTACTCTAATGAGGTAAAGATGAATAAGGAAGCATTTTAGATGTATTCTACCTGCAGTTGCGCGGAAGGAGAGTTGGAAACCATTTATGAAAAAACACTCTCATTAGACCAAACCGGGATTTGAACCCCGATTTCCTCGTCATCAACAGGTTGGTCTAACAAGAATGTGACGCCTTGAACCATCGGCCACTGAAATGGGTATTATTAGTGCTGTTATATAATCTATTGATAATATCTATCAAAAGTGTACAGCTGCAGATCACATGACTTGACGTATGAATAGTGAGAGTAGATCTAATAACCTTACTATCTGTCAGATAAGGTTCTTCCTATGAAAATGGGAATGTCATAAACTCCGTGCCGTGTTAGCAGCCACCGTGTTAGTTGCCACCCTGCAGAAAAACGTGTTATTTACATGTTTTCGTGTGGCTAGGAAGAGAATGTGTACTATTTACAACGTATGTAGATGGTGTGCAGCTCTGGCGTACCTCCCAAGTTGAAAAGGTTAGGTTAGGTTAGGTTAGGTTAGGCCACCTGCTAGCCTATATAGCGAAATTTGAATAAACGAGAAAACATCAAAACATGTAAATAGTACACATTCTCTTCCTAGCCACCACAGGGTGGCTACTAACACATAATCGTTGACTTGGAAAGGGCGCCTGTCAACCCTCGTCTTAAGGTAAGGTGGCTACTTGCACGGGTGGCAACTAACACGGTGGTTACTTACACGTAATAATAAACTCCGGGGCTTGTTAAACGCTCCTCGTGTCATACTTAAAAGTGTCGACGTGTCACCATTTTTTATCGGACCAGGGTGTACTTGGTGGTAATAATCACATTCATTACCTAAACTCGGCCGTGCGTTTAAAAGTTCGTTCCACCGCAGCAATGAGGTATTGTGAAACAAAATTAGCACGTGCTTCGCCTTGGGTTCGAACAGCAACTTTCACCCGTGAGAATCGTGAGCCGAGTGTCAAACACCCTCCCTCCCACATAGCGGCGTCGTCCCTGCTGTGACGCTCAACGACGGTTCGTTCTTTGAACTTAGCCTCAAACTATTCGTGCGCCGCGTCTTACTACCCGTCCTAACACAATTTTATTTATTGTGCCTTTAGTAACAGGTTGATTAAAATATTTGTAGAAAAATTACAAGGATTAATAATTAGTTACCCGCCTCGGTGGCGTAGTTAGCTAACGCGCTAGTCGTGTTTAGCTTGACTGCCGAGGACGTGGAGATCGAGGTTCGAATCTCGGTCGGGTAAACTGGGGGGATTCCTCAATGGTTTTCCGCTCTCCCTCCACGCAAATGCGGTTTCACTTCCTATATATTCAACCTTCCCAATTACTAACCCATAAGCGTAAATAGTACTTAAACGTATAACCCGAACGGGTAGTAAGACGCGGTGCTTAATAAATACATAATTAGTTATAGTTAATATGGTATCATTATTATATATTATAAGTGATATATATATATATATTATATGATTTTTAATGTACGTATCTGTTTTTAAGAAATAAATTTAATTCAGTACAAATTAAATAGTAATAATTTTACTGTTAATTTTTTTTATCACCCCGTCTTACTATCTGTTCAGTTTGTACACAACGATGATAATTATCACTCTAATAGGGTAGGGGTGAGGAAGGAAGATTATTGTAGATGTAATCTACCCGTATTTGCGGGAAAGAGAGGAATAAACCATTTAATAAAAACCACCCTCCCTAGACCTGACTGGTATTGACACATCGATCTCCTCGTCATCAGAAGGCCAGTCTAACATGAGAGTGACGCCTTAGAACATTTGGACACTGAAGCGGGTTTCATATAATAATACTAGAATAAATGCATTTATTAAAAAAAAATTAAAAACCGTCAGTTAGAAGTTAAGGAATTTCTTTCGAAAGTTATTGCCGTTTTCGTAAATTACTGCTTCCACTTAATTTTTTTTCGGGCACATCCTTTGTGTATAAGCTTTAATTTAAAAATATATTATGAAACTAGGTTTATCCATAGCTCCGGGCAATTATTGTCGAAAGAGATAGCTTCGCGTTTTAAATGGCGTAGAGATGAGGAAGGAAGACCTCGGCGAGGAAATTTACCCATTTTACGAGGAAGGCGAGTAGGAAACTGTTTTTGGGAGGTTAAAACCCCTCAGTACATTCAGTTTGTATTCTAACTCCGACCTCTCCGTTATCATCGAACGTAACCAAAGGATACACAGGGGCATTGCACGAAATATATTTTGGGGGGGTGAACCAGTGTTTTTCTCACCAACTCTAAGTATTTCGAAATTAGAAAAATTCCCAAGTAGCAAAGGAGAGTACAGGAAGGGCAATGTTGAGACCGGGGGG
>CABFWO010004455.1:44900-64390 GCA_902155825.1 Timema genevievae
GAGGATTCGAGGGGGAGACAGGAGGAGGCTCCAATTATTTTTTATTTGGGTTTATAATCAAGCCTTGAACCAAGATTTTAGGCAATTGTATTTTTAAATGTATTTATTTATTTATTTGCAAGGCCGTAGCCAGCCAATAATTTCAAAGAGGTTTAATGGGCACAACCCCCGATTGCCGGAAGCTAGAAATAATTATAATTGACAAACAGTTCTAGAAGCTATTTGAAGTGTTTTTTATGGCACCATAACCCCCTAACTGCTGAAGGCTGGGAAAATTTCTAGATACTAAACACCTCTAGAAGCTATCTGAAGTGCTTTTTATGGTAACACAGCCTACTAATTTGTACTTTAATCTTAATTTTTATATTGTTTGAACCATAAATAAAACCATTTTGTTCATAAAATTTGTAGGTGGTTTGAGCCCCCGAAACCTTCCCTGGCGATAGCCTTGTTTATTTGTTCATACTGGATTTTTAAAGCTACAAGGCTTTTTCAGTGGAACTTGAATTATTATTTATTTCAGTTTACCTGCATCTGAGCTAAATATTCAATTGAGCTTAAGTATATTTATTTAGATTTGCAGATATTGTTCAAATCGTGTATTTTAGATTAAAAAATTTAACTGACTTTATTACAGCCTTGCCAACATTTTGTAGTTTATGACCACAACTTTTTTCTCTGCGGCCATCGTGACCCTTTGATAACTTAAAAGCGTTCAAATCCTATTTTTTAAATTTTCTTTCACTGTGTATTACTACTAGCCCGGACTATCTATAGTTAGCTACACCAGTGGGATAGGTAAAATTTAGAGGAAACGTACATTTATTTGCTTGGAGGGATATTAGGCTAAACTACCCCTGGCCAAAATTAAAATCCTTACTTCACCGTCACCAACAAACCAAACCAAAAGAGCGTGCCAACAAGCCCGGGGTTAGGGGATGATTTTATATAATGCTAGCAGCATTACAAGGCTGCCACAGTAAACAAGTCAGCAAGAAGCTATCAAAAAGGAATAGCCAAAAGGAACCTAAGCAGTAACTAGGTCGTTTTTATCTCTTTAACAACTTACGTTTCTATTAGAATTTCTCATCTTATAATCATTAAAATCCTTGAAAAAGTAAATATAAAGCTAAAACCTCTATATTGTGACCCCACTCAAAACACGCTGTGACCCCCAAGTTGGAAACCGCTGCTTTATTATAACATAGTTGGAAGCAATATTTAACTAGTAATCTCCCGGAGATGTAGAACTCACTCGTCACTTTATCAAAAATTAGCAATTTGGCCATGTTTATTTTAAAACATTTTCAACTGTAAAATAAAGCATCAAAAAATTGAATTTATCGATGTTTCTACAGTATTTTAATACCTATCTACCAATATCCTGCTTCATAACCTCATGGAAGTTGCTCTAAAATGTTAATACTGGTACATCAATAAACTATTCAAAACATATTGTAATTTAGCGCGTGAGGGTGAAGGGGCCTCCCCTGACATTTTATTAAATAAATTATGGCAAATTCGAAATCAGCACGCTGAACAACATGGTTATACGAAATTGCATGCAAATCAAACACTAAATAACGAGTTTAAAAATGTATTCCAAATTTGAAAATGTTAAAGGGCGAACAAAAACTTAATTTTTTGTTTAATGTAGTCTACTTAATCAAATGAAAAATTATAAGAGTTGTAACAATGTAACACAGCCCTATTACTCGTCTTCCTTCATTGTTGCTTTGAGCCTATTTAAATTGATTTCATGAAAGTTTATTTTAATAAACAATGAAATAAGATACATCATTTCAATTCAAACTAGTATGGATACTTGCTAGAAAAATTAGTGTATATTTCAGAAGTCAAACATTAACACTAACCTCAATGTCCTCATTTCATCAGTCAGAGCTTTCGATAAGAAAACAATAAAATGTTGCGTAACATTCCCTGCATTTATGCCTTCAAAATTTAATAGAGCCCAAATTAAGGCATTGGCTGCATAGCATATGATAATTTGAATCATAATTTACATAAAACTATCAGCCACGAAAGTCATAACTAAAAACACTAAACCATAAACCAAACATTGGCTGACAATGCTGCCACTTCAAGCATTGCTGGCTGAGTGAAATTTTGCTACTGGGCAGCTCATGTTCGCTTACGATTCGTTTCCATACCGCATTCGTTATACACTCACCGGCCGTTGTCTTTGCCTACTGACAACGGCGCTACTAGACGAATTGATTAACTAAGATTTCTACAATATACTAAACAAGGAATCTCCTTTAAATGTTTGACGATTTTTGAAGTTGGAATTTTTTGTAGAGTAGGGATCAACATTTGGGAAATTTTAAATTTGTCTGTAAAAGTCTGTGGTTAAGGATTTTCATAATAAAAAGTAATGGGGTACAGAATAAGCCTAGAATTTCCCAGCTCCAGTCACCTTCTGTGTGAAATGTAAATACATATACAGTATGTATAGTATATATATATATATACTACATATACAGTATGTATAGTATATATATATATAATATAAATTACATATAATTTCACAATGTGTTTGTCTTTGCCCACCTTAAAAACCTAGATGACTTAGAAAGTTGAAACTTTGCACACTTAGATGCTTATCTATAAATTGAAGGTTAGGTTTTATTAGGTGTATGTACATCTGGTAACATATCAGTGATAGTTATTTCTGAACACAAACTGTACACAAATGAACACATGTGTGGACATAAAGAATTAATCAAAGCGTGACCTTTTGATGACACATTTTGTTATTCAGTCACCGTAGAAACTATCTATTTATATATCTACGAATTTAAGGGAAATACAGAAATGTTAAGACATATTGTTTGGAAATCGTTACGGACATCATTCACAACTGAATGGTTGCACAGCTACAGACTTTTAAATGCAAGCATTGATTATTGTTTTTCGTGGTACACCCAGAAACTTATTTTGAGTGTGTCTTAAAATATATCAAAGCTATTATCTCCACACCCTTTTATTTTTCTAATTGAGAATATTATAGCTACTTTTAGTGTTTGTTGTGTCGTAATATCCAAGTCATAAGCCTGCTCTTAAAATCCAGCCAAAACATTCTATGGTAGATTTTCAGCGGTATATAGTCTATATGTTGTGCTTGATAGATTTTAAGGGTTTATTAAAACTATTTACGATCTTGGAGTTGGGTAGGGGGGGCAACCGTGAACAGATCCCCCTCTCCTAGAGTCCTTGGTGCGCCTTGAGTGTTTTACAAAGCTTGTAGGATATGGTAGGATTCTGGTAGAAAGGAAATTTAAAAAAATGCAAACTTTCTGCTTCAATTACTGATAACATTTTACTATAACTTATTATCAGTGATATGTTATAGGCATTTACCAATAAAAAGTGACAGATTCAGATCAGATGACTTGACGTATGAATATATGTAAAAGTAAACCAAGGATGTCTGACGCCCTAGCTTATTCGGTAGCGTGTCTTCCTACTGAACTTAAGGCTACTTGGTTCAAATCCCGGCATGGCAAAAAAATAGGTAGTGAAACCGGGGAGTCCCCTTTCATAGTGATGAATTAACGGCCGGGGGCTGATATAATCCGTTGGTTCATAAAGTGCACGTTAAATACCTAAAAAAAGTAGATATAGGAAATTTACTTAGCTGTCTGATAAGGCCCTTTCTATGAAAATTGGACTTTAATTTGTTAAGTGCTTATTTATAGGACCTCGATGAATAAGTGCGCTGGTTTTTTTTTTATTTCATCACCGCTTTATACTATATGTTCGGATTTTACCCACATGTACTCATTACTCTAATTTATTAAAGATGAGAAAGGTTGAATTTAGAGTAAGTGTACCCACATTCTCGTGGGGGAGAGAGGAACACCATTTAGGGAAAAAAAACCTCAATACACCCGACCGGGATTGGAACCCTGATCTCCCCGTCATCGGCAGTCTACTCTATTGCGAGAGTGAGGCCTTAGCCCAGGCATGTCAAAACAAGTGGCCCTAACCATGATTCTGTGCGGTCCAAAGAACTATTAATGAACCAACACACAATTTTACCCGAGTAAGCTTATTATAAATTGGTAGAAATTTACCATTAAAGATTATTATTTATTATTTGGAAAGGGATCATTATTTGAGGACAGCTAGTAAGTGGGTTTTGTACTCTGAATTGTCACTCTTTACTCAACAAAGACCGTCTCTCAAAAATGGTTAGATTTGCGCACCGAATAGGATGTTTGTCAGTGCATGAGCCTGCGAACAGTTGCTTTCATCCTCTTCGGGGACCGCATGCTCTAAGGCGTCACTTTCGGAATATACTAGACTACTGACGATGGGGAGATCGGGGTTTGATTCTGGTCTGGTGTATTGTGAGTGCTTTTTCCTAAATTATTTTCCAATCTTTCTCCACGCAAATGAGAGTACACTTCTTCTAAATTTAACCTTCCAAATCCCTAACACGTTAGATTAATTAGTATATAGACGCATAAACCGAATGTGTAGTAAGACGCGATGATAAAACAAAAGTTTCCATCTCTTATTAAAAGGAACAAACACCAGAGATAATCACGACTCACGGACACGCATGTGATCAATTATAATGATAGTGACTTCAAGAGGACACAAACACCCTTTCTGCAAGTAAAAAGTTTGAAAATCTTAAAATTATGTATTATTTTAATAATCACTTTGTTATGATAAGAATTTTTAAAATTTAGTTAATTTTTCTTACTTGAAATTACAATAATATTGAATGTTTAATGACATGCGACCTCCTCAGTATTTTCTATTTTTAATGTGGGTCCTTTTGCTCAAATTAGTTTAACACTCCTGCCTTGCACCAGGGGTATGAAACCCCAAGGTCGTAACACCATTTGGGGTCCCGATTCACCAAGGGGCACCGATATTTTTTTTTACTGGCGGAAAATAATTATGACAAAGGTAAAACCCCTGTTTTAGGTCAGATGCAGCCTTTATAATCATGTAAGCCAGGGTGGTTCAACGTTTTTCATCCCCAAGGACCAAATCTGACCATCAGTTTGCACCGTGGGCCGAAGATATATTTAGTAACCCCATCAACTTAATATAGACCTACAAACGACACTTAATAAACAATTATTCTCTTTACTTATTTATACCCACCTTGGGGGCGTGCTTGGATAACGCTCTAGTTTCGTGTTAAGCTAGACTGCCGAGGACGGGGAGACCAAGGTTCGAATTTTGGTCGGGTAAACTGAGAGGTTTTTTCTAAATGGTTTTATACTCTCCCCCAACGCAAATGCGGGTTCACTTCCTATAAATTCAACCTTCCCTACTCCTAACCCATTAACGTAATTATTACTTAAGCGAATAACTCGAATGAGTAGTAAGACGCGGTGCTAAATAATAATAATAGTAATAGTAATAATTAACTTATTTATAAATTATAATTTTGTTAGTAGAATATTTCAAATTTTACTGGCAAAAAAAAAGTATTAATCTCACGAAAATGTGTTATTCAATATTCACAGAAGTTCACACAACAACTTAACATTATAAATATAAATATATATACATATTTTTACTAATCAAATAAATGCTCATTTAAATGCAATCATGACAATCTTGAATGCATATTTTTATTTTGAATCATTCACTATTTCACCTAGTGTTTCCCTTTAATTTTTCTCCAGGAAACTGGAAGGGTCACATTTTCACTGAGCGCGGGCTGGATCTGGCCCACGGGCCATCAGTTGGATCACACTGCTCCAAGCGAATGCTATGTGCAATAAAATGATTTTGGTTATAGCCATCTGACAGTCTTAGAAACTTTATGTAGGACGCCAAAAATTCATCGTAAACACGAGGAGAAGGCGTAAAAGTAGGAGGAAAACATTTATTTTATTTCCAGGGTGGCCTGGGGTCTTCTAGATAAAATAATAATTCAGTTTGAGTCGCGCCTACAAAAAGGCTGCCAACCATTGTCACTTACCATTCGATCACCGAAGCGGGATGTTGGTTAGTAGCGATTGTCGGTCGACAGCAAGTAAACCTTACTCTCTTCAGTGGACGCAAGATCTAAGGCGTCACTCTCGTGTTGGGCTGGCCTGCTGAAGCCGTGGATATTGGGGTTAGAATCCCTGTCGGGTCTAAAGGTTGTTTTTTCCTAAATTGTTTTCCACTCTCGTTCTACGCAAATGCGGGTAGACTACCTCTAAAATGCTTACCTCCTCATCCCTACCCCATTAGAGTAATGATCATATATGCGTATAACCTGAACAGGTAGTAAGACGTGGGGATTAAAAAAAAGAAGTAAACCTTCTCACAAGGTAGTTCTTGATTAGTCCTCGATAGGTTTCCCAGACGTATTAACCTGACACGGTGATTCATATTGTGTCCCACGTATGAAGGACTCCCGTCTAATTGATCCAATCTCCTCCCTCCCCCCCTAACAACTTCCTCATTGTTGTGCATGGGAACCCGAAGGATTGTCGGGTGCCGAGGTCTGAAACTAACTATGCCATAAACTGCCCATGGGATACCTTCCCAGGACCGGTGGCGTCACGCTCGCGGTAAGAACTCTAGAAACTTGGTCTACTGCGCAACCCTGGTCTGGTTAGGGGCCAAATAGGTTCTGGGAGACCTTTATTTCACTCCGTATCCTCCAGGGATAACCCATTAAAATAAGTCATAACCATGGCCCGGATTTGGATGAACTAAAAAACTCACATTTAAAAAAAATTACTTAAAAATATGAACAAATATTCGTAATAAATATACACGAGTAATTTAAACACGCACTTTACAACATTGCTAACTAAAAATACATAGGGCCTATGCAGTGAAAATTATCTAACAACTGAACTCTTGCCTTCTACTAAATAATATATTATTGAATGATTGATTAACAAATATCTGCTTCATGTCTCAGGAGTAATAGCTACCCCCTCCCAACGCAACCCTCTCCAACCTAGTTGCAATCTCACCAGGAATGTGTATTTTACAACCAAACAAGCAAAGAGGATACAAAGTTCATTGTCTACACTATCTTCTCATTCAACAACTGAGTGTTTAAAAAAAAATGTTTGGAGTATTTACGTGTTTATAAAATAAACTCGCTTTGCTCGTTGGGGACTCCGCCCCCAAACCCCCAGTGTGTTTTCTTTGCAGGTGGATATAAACTAATGTAATTACAGCGTTGTTTTGAACGTAACAACTTAAAGTTACCGGTATTGTATTGTATGTACCGCACCGACTTTAAAGTTGCTCCGCCATTTTGAATTTTTTCGGGGGTTGAAAATTAATTTTTTTAACTTTTTGGAATTTCCCGTCGGTTACAGGCTAGAAGCTATAAGTTTGCCCAATTTTAAGCTTCTATCTCATCTGGAAGTAGGTAAACATTAATGTCAGTGAGTGAGTGAGGGAATGAGTCAGCCATGTGGCTTTATAGTAGTATAATATAGTATTTAAAAATAATCTTATTGAACATGAATGCCTTAAAGTTACTCAAAAATGCAAAATTGACTAAAAAATTACGTACAATCCAAGAAAAAATGTCATAAAATTTAAAAATTACAACCAAATTATCAAAAATTACTTATAAAATATACATTTCCACAACCAGCGGATTATGAATAGAGTTTATGTACTATTAGCATTGTCTGTAATGTAAAAAAAAAAAAAGATGACGTCATCAAAATTCTGGTCCTGATATTGACTGCATAAGTTAATATTAATGAAATTAATCCTTCAAAATGAAGAACAGTCAAATATTTTATAGGACAGCTAGTAAAATAATACTTGATCTACTTTCACGTATTCATACGTCAAGTCATATGATTTGCAGTTGTCACTTTTTGAATTGATAGATATATAATCAATAATTATAAAATAAGCTAATAATAGAGTAAAATGTTGAAAAATTTTGGTCGAAAAAAGTTTTTATTTTATAAAATGGCCTTTATTATGAACATTGGATTTTAGTAACTTTTTGAAATCTTCGTAAAGTTTCTTAAAATATCAGCTCGACTCTAAATTTAGAGCAGATGCGTGCATTTATCTTTATTAAATATAAAATTAATGTAACTTATATAATATTATCTCAGCTTATAAACCACTGATTTTACTCCCCTTAAGAAAGTTACTGCCATATCGCTCTCTCTCACACACATACAAACACACACGTATTACTGACAAGTTAGATTGGACTAACACATTTACCGACTCAATTCAAAAGAATATTATTCTATCAAAATAATCCTAGTAACTCTCTTCGCATATACCTTAAACTCCATCTACAGAGTCCTTAAGCTCCGCATCTTTATAGTTCTTAAGTCCTTAATGGTCCTTAGAAATTGAATTCGCGTCGTCAAAGTCCATATCTGTAATCACGTGACCGTTCCAACCAATGAGAAAGTTAAAACAACGTTTCCCACTCTTAATTCACGTGAACGCGGGTACACTTCCTACAAATTTAACCTTCCTCAGCCCTACCCTATTAGCGTAGTTAGTACAAATGCGTATAACCTGAACCGGTAGTAAGACGCGGTGATAAAAAAAGTATACCATAGTGGAAGCACGCAAGGTAAACTTGCTTACCTTTCAGGATGAACGAAACCTTCTTTGTTCTTACAAGACATGGTTAGTGGTAGCCGCCATCTTTGCTCAAAGCACCATTAGAATTCTGGGATAGAGAAACTTAAAAAAATATTTTTTTTGGCGGTCAATATTGATAACATTTTACAAAATGATTAATGTTATATTTATTGATAGCTATCAAAAGTGACAGCTGCAGTTCACATTACTTGACGTATGAATACGTGATATTAAATCTAGTAACTTTTCTATCTGTCAGATAAGGTCCGTTCTATATATTAAAGAAGCCTTCTCCAAGTTAAAAAAAGAAAACACGTTCCTCTTACCATGTCAGTCCATGGTACCGCAGACCCACATCTCAAGAGTCCCAGCTGATTTGAGGCTGTGTAATTACTGTACTCTCTCATACATCTCATTAGACCAAGTTCTCATAGATCTTGTCGCAAGATCGTTGCTTACACACTCTCACAACAGGCGGGGGTGGTACAAGGAGGGGACGGAACGTAATTAGGGCCTACATGAGACGCTAGTTTCATAATGAACCAAACCAAACCCTTCGGCTGACTTTAGGAGTTCCGTGATCTAAACGTCATGACAGTTAGGAACCTCTTTTATTCCTAAAGAACCCGTATCTTGACCTATTAACCGGGATACTAGAGGCAAGATGACTCACTAAACAATCAAAACTTATCGTATTATTTTTTAAATTTTGTTGCATTTTTAAATATAATAAATAATTATTTTTGAGCGTATACCACGAGGGTTTGTCGGTTATACATTTATGGTCATCTACTGGTTGTGGCGGATATATAACCATAATCTGAGGTTGTGACACCATGTAGGTGCAGTTATTTCGCCCCGATAAGATGGTTTGATCATGATTATGATGATTATGTGGTGCTGGTAGCAGTAGTCCCATGGCTTCTTTGGTGTTGATTGACAGCTCACAGCTGACAGCTGACGGCTTTGAAAAACTACCAGACCAAATTATGTATCCCTACGCCGAACCATATGATCTGCAAATAACATGTGTTTAGCAGCTGTCACTTCTGACAGTCAAAATTTAGGTATATACCTAAATGTTGACTGTCATAAGTGACAGCTGTGAACTGTCATAAGTGACAGCTGTGAACTGTCAGAAGTGACAGCTGTGAACTGTCAGTCAGCACCAAAGAAGCCATGGGGCTACTTTAGCAGTAATTAACCTAACCCAAGCCAAATTAGTCGGACCATGGTGACAGTAGGAACAATTACCCTTCGGGAAAATTACCCATGGTACAGCCGGGGATCTAACCCGGGATTTCCAGATTAGTATCCAGTAATGCTGACCACTAGACCAAGAAGCCGGTCAAAATACGGCTAGAATTGTTCCTTTGTTTTATAAAGTAGACTACATTAAAACACACCAAGACGCACAGTCAAGTTGAGTTGTATAACCTAGCTATGTGTTCTCTGGTAGGAAAGGGGGGTGGGGGGTTAGTAGAGGGATAATACAGTGTTCAATTTGCATCTAATTTTTGTCTTTGTTGATGGGGTTTTTCATTCCTCCCTCCAAGCTAATCTTAGTGTCGTTTCCTTACAAACCCACACTGTATATCCTGTTCTCTAAAGCTATATAGCTAAATTCACAGATTCATAAAATTTATTTTATTCGTGATCTTGTTTCATAAGATAAACTTATTAGCGACTCCGACCCAGTAGTAATTAAATCAAGATACATATATGTTTTAATATCCTACTGTCGGTTTTTTCGCAGTTTTGGATAAAATTAGATATAGAAACAACTAACATATTTATTGTAAAAAAAGTATAGGCCTAACTGCAGTTATATTTAATATTATTAGAGATTGAACGCTCAAATCCTCTAATCCCTCGAATCCTATGATATTCTAGTGATTCTAGATTCTTAAAAATATTTTAAAAAATATCTTGAATACAATATTATGAAAACCTTGACTTTAATTTATAATTTTAAACAATTGATAAAAGGAATTATACAGACTTGTGTAGCTGGAAGAATCGAACCTGGGACGATTAATTAAGCTAAACGTATCCACTGAAGCAATATTCCATTTGTTCTGAACAGTACTAGTTTTAGCTACAAAAACTGCCTAAACACTGACTTTAACTCAACTTCTCTTCCACTCCATCTTAAATATCCAGCAAAACGGACACAAGTTAAAGAGGGCAGTTCTCCAAATAACCGTATCATATTTTTTTAAAGCAAACGGGGGGAGGGGAGTGATTGCTAAAAAAATGGCTCTAGTGTGGAGGATAAGAATCCGATCCCAGCCCCCTTCGTCTCAGGGTCAGGCACACTACCCTTACAACCAAACTGGTTACATTGGTACTGGTCATTGTTTGCATTGCCCAACTAAGTTTTCTCAGACAAAAGTTGCAGAGCGAAAATATTCACAGTGAAAGGACTACAGAAGGTCATTCAGAGTTCATGTCTGAGTATTGTTCCGAAATATCGCGAAACGTGTTTTATTTTTACCTAGTACATTAGAATTAAAATATAAAAGTTCATAGTATATAGATTATGGCCTATTTATATCATTTTTTATCAATGTGTTTTACTATCTGGTCAGATTATACGCATCTGTACTAATTACTCTTATGAGATAGGGATGAGGAAGGTTGAATTTTAGAGGAACCGTACCCGCATTTTTGTGACGGTAGTATCGAGGAAAACAATTAAAAAACTCAATATACCCGACCGGGAATCGAACTCTTATATCCCTGCCATCGGCAGTCTAGTCACGAGAGTAACTACTTAGACCATGCGGCCATCAAAGCAGGTTGGAAGTATTATCTTGGAATGTATTAAATAGGCGAAATAAAACGAAACAATCTTTTGACGAAATTGACTACTCTTTACCTTTGATTTGCGAATAATGGTTAATTTGTTTAATTTTAATGAGTGTTAACTATATCCACTTCAGTAGCCGAATGGTCTAAGGCGTCACTATCATGTTAGACTGGCCTGCCGAAGAAGTGGGTAGCGGGGTTCAAATCCCGGTTGGGTTTACTGAGGGTATTTTTTCCATTATGACTTTCTACCTTCCTTCAACATAAATGCGGGTAGATCACCTCATCCCTACCTCATTAGAACAACTTACATACATGTGTATAGCCTGAACAGGTAGTAAGACGCAATGATAAAAAACAAACAAAAAACACAATAATAATAGTCAAAATTACTCATATTAGAAATCGTCGTTCTTTGAATTTTTTTGCCTTAGATTTCCAATAAAAACTTATTACCAACCCCACTAACACAATTTTCTTCTTAATATTCCTATAACCCATAAAATTCCTAATCCATTGAATGTTCCCTTAACCATAGAGCGTCGGTAAATAAAAAAGAAAATATATGTTTTAACATGCTGTAATGACAATTATTTTGTGACAATAAGACAATTATTTAAAGTTTAGGAATAAAAATGTTATCAATATTTTTTTATAATTGCTTTATCGCTTAGGTGTGAGTTAGTTTGTTACCATTTTTATCCTACGGAGGTATTTTATTTAAAGACGTTTTATGCCGAAATACTTTTTTTTTGTTTAACGAAATACGTTCATTTTATTTATTCCTTTCTGGTAGCGTGTCTGTCTACTGAGCTAAGGGTCTTGAGTTATATTCCTGGCATGGCCGAAAAAGTATCACAGGTGAAACATGTGTTTACCCTTTCACAGCTGGGGGCCGAATGTTGTGTCTGTTCTAGATTTAAGTTAATTAATAAGTCGTGTGCTGATATATTCAGTCGGTTGAGAAAGGGCACATCACAAATCAGGGTTTCTAACAATCACCTAAGAGTCGGTCTGACCTGACGTATTTTTTGTGCGCCGTTATGAAAACCCGCCGTTCGCAAGAACAGACGGTTCTGAATCACCGAAACAATATTCCGACCACATTTCCCCCAGAGGAAGGTAGCGGCATATCAACTTCCGTCGTTAAAGTGTCGTTATAAAGTGAGACGCCGCGTCGTTAGAGAAAATTGGGTTGTTTTCCTCAGATGTTCACATCCTGCACAGTTTTGTGAATACCCTAGAAATTTGTTGTTACTGTCCAATTTTTATAGGAAGAGCTTTTTCGAAAATACAAACACAATTTTTTGTGGCAAAAATTGATAACATTTTAATACATTATTGGTGTTATTTTATAGTTATTGATAACTGCAGATCACAGGACTTGACGAATGAATAATTGAAAGTATATATATATAGTAACTTTTCTAACTTTCAGATAAGGTGTTTCATAAGAAAATTGGATTATAGCAACTATTTAACAATCTACACCTTATAGTTAATTCCGTTTGTCTACATTTCCTGTATCTGATGTGCACTTTCTACAGTAAGAGCTTTTTTGGTCGTGCATAGCGTCTTACTAACCTCTCGGCCTATCCGCTTAGTTAAACTAAATGGGATAGGGATGAGTAAGGTAGAGATATAAGGAAACTCACCCGCATTTGTTTGGAGGGAGGCTGAAACCCCATCCAGGAAAAATACACTCTCAGTAAGCCCAAATTGGATTAGAACTCCGATCTCCCCCTCATAGGCAGTCAAGTAAATTGCGAAACTAACTCTTTACACCTTTCGCCCATCGACGCGGGTAAAGGACAAGATTACAAACTAAACCGAAACTATAGAAAAAACAATGAACCTTACCCACGACGGTGGAGCGTAGGGATGAAGACTTCAATCTCGTTTAGGCTATTTATTTTGTCAGGGTTGAGAAGGTTGGGTCTTGAATCCCGAACGGCTGCGCTGAAGTAATTTTTCTAAACATTTCCTTAATTCCGTCTCACGAAAATAAAGGTACACTTCTTTTTAACTCCACCGATCCGTTCCTCAACTCCATTGGTGCGGATGGCCCGTACCGGTCGTAAAAGGCGGCGATAGAAGAGTTATTTACGGATGGGAAGCGTTATCCCTCACTATGTACAATAAATTGAAAGTCTTGGAGAACAAAGTATTAAGAGTAAAATTTGGACCAAAGAGGGATGGCTAGGCAGGAGAACTTCATCGTTCGTACGCATCCCCAAATCTATTAAGGATAATAAAGAAGCGCAGAATGAGATGGAGTGGTCATGTGACGCGTATGGCCGAATACGGGTGTGGACGCGACATTTTAGTTGGGAGACGTGAAGAAACAAGAGCCCTTGTGTAGGCCGTGACGTTGATGCGAGGATATTGTGAGAATGTATCTGAAGGAGATTTGGTGTCAAGTTAGGGAGAGGATGGTGAGCTATATGTTTAGACGGCCATGATCTTTCTAGTTCCGACCAGTGTGTTAGGGCCGGGATCATAAATTTCATTTGGATGATAACAGTTCTTAAACGCTAAAATAAAAGTTCTTGGATTCAGAGAGATTCACATGCAGGGAGTGAACTGCTGTCATTCGAACGAGCTTCATAGTCTCAGTCCTCAGTTATTTAGTTATAAGAATCCGGGAAACAAAACTTTTCCATCAAATACTCTTAGTCTATTCCCATGACATTCCCCGGCATGGTCGGGACGTGAAGTGTGGATCAGGAGATCTTGTCACTCGTGGGGAACGGATGTTCATGAGATTGTGTCCCCGCTCCGTGTCTTGGGGACATATATCACTCACGCTTGTTCCTTTCACCGGCCACGTCTTGCTTCGCTCGGGCAAGACTTCCGGGTCTGAGGACATGAAGGGAGATAGTCACAAGATCTCTTGAGAGCAACAACGTTTATATAGTCTGAAACCCGCTTCGGTGGCAGCATGGCTTAAGGAGTCACTCTCGCAATAGAGTAGACTGCCGATGATGGGCAGATCGGGGTTCGAATCTCGGTCGGGTGTACTGTAGGTGGCTTTCCAAGATGGTTTTCCACGCAAATGCAGGTACACTTCCTCTAGATATAACCTTCCTAATCCTTAAAACCACTAGCGTGATTAGTACGTATAGTCCAAACGGGTAGTAAGACGTGGTGCCAAAAAAAAAAAGAACAAAAATTACTAAACTTCTTATTTCAAGGTAAGAGGAAAGCTCGCTGCTAGTTCTCAAATATCTTAACATTTTCTGTTGTGAGCCAAGCAAAAATGTATGTAGTTGTTAGAGGAAGGTTAAATCTAAAACCCTTTTTCATCAAGTCTAGTCTCATAGCAGCGTAAATATAGAAAATCTTTGAAAATTAGGAAGAACCCTGTTGGAATATTTCAACTTTATTTTGGCTTGAACCATATTTTTAAAATAATGTATCAGTAAAATTAAATAATTGTGTTATAGCTGAACGTCTGCGCAGCAATTTCTCTCTTACCGAGGCGCTCCCCTTAAACACGGAGGGAGGGAAGGGTTCGTGTGCGCCCACCAAGGCCAGACAGTGCGACAGATGTTTGCACAGTTTCTGTCCACCCCTGAGACAAAGCAACTGGGGAGAGCAACGGAGAGAAGCTGCTTGCTACCCCAGCAGGGGAAACGTTACAAAAATTCTGACACATGTTGTTTTAGTAAATGACTACATCTGTTCGA
Organism: Timema genevievae; assembly: GCA_902155825.1. Lineage (NCBI taxonomy): Eukaryota > Metazoa > Arthropoda > Insecta > Phasmatodea > Timematidae > Timema > Timema genevievae. Next base: position 59,978 of record CABFWO010004455.1, read on the forward strand.
ATATAACTATAGACTGTATGAAAAAAAAACACACACACACACATCAAGAAGCCACTCACTCCATAATGGGTGCGTTGGTTTTTTTTACAGTTTTTCTAAAGACTGCGTTTTTTAGCCCTTTTTTCATATTAATAGGACTAATTTAACGACCATGCTTGTCTGCGTATGATATGTCAACCTCCCAGCTTTATAAATAAATGGCGGTTCTTAACCGAACTTTTAAACACAGACTATAGTTAACATTCGTTCCCAAAATAAAGACTTATGTCCTGGACTAATTTTGTCCCTGATTTATTAAATTAATTAATTAAATCTGAAATTTATATGGATTAGCCTTCTTCGGTAGCCGCATGGTCCAAGGCGTCCCACTCATGTTAGACTAGACTGCCGATGAAAGAGAGATCGGGGCTCGAATTCCGGTCGAATGTACAGAGGTATTTTCCACTAAATGGATTTTCACTTTCACTCCATGCAAATGTGAGTACACTTCCTCTGAATTCAACCTTACTCATACCTAACTCATGGCGTAATTAGTAAAGTGTATAACCCAAACGGGTATTAAGAAGCAGTGATAAAAAAAGATGGATTAAATAAAAATAATAATCAAGTCAGTAGATAAAACGTTAAATACAAAACCTGACAATAATGCACATCATAATATCTAGCGAAGAGTATTTCTAACTCTTATGATGTTTTTTTATTAACTTTTTTGTTCTAACTTTACATATGTTAGCGCACTAATTTCATGTACTGTGCCTTATTCTATTACTTTCATGTTATATCACACTACATTTCATTTATCTAACACTCCGTTTACCCTGAAAGGTAGCAGTCTCACCTTGACCGATTACATTATGGCTTTATCTTATAATAAGCTGCACCATAGTGGAGACCGTCAAGGTAAGCTTTTACTTTTCAGGGCAAACAGAATGTAACATTCAAGTTAAAACTACGATCTCAGACTCCAACCAATGGTTTTAAAGTGACTGCCTCCAAAAATGAAATAAATTTTTTTTTTGTCACTTTAACATATAATAAGCAGGACAATTTTATATTGGTTTTTTTAAAACTTTATTTGTGTCATCATTTTTTGTTTAGAAATGAACGATTCCTGTAATATTTGGCTCTTTAAAAGCACCATGAAAATGTCAATTATGCTTATAAAAGCTAGCATACCATTAGTTGAAGTGTAGTACTATATAAATAACCCGGATAGAACTATGTCGGTGAAAAAATCTGAAAGTAAAACGCCTTAAAATTCTTGGCCTTAAACGAGGTCAATCTTACTACTACCGTCTTCAACAGTCTACAAGGTTTTGAAAAGTCACCCATCAAATACCGTCTCTGCTGCATCTTCCGCATGTCGACGATTACGTTGTTTTTTTATGGCCAGCCGAGCCAAACAATTACTTGAGTCTGTAGCGACAGGACCTTTGTTGAAATGAGTGATGGAGGAAAGTCGGCACATGTCCACTTTGTACGGCCACATGGCCGGAAGTGTTAGGGGAAAGGGGTGTACTCCGTCGCTTACCTCTGTAATGCAAGTCTGAGTGAACTCATTCAAATCATTACATTCCATTAACATTCGTATTTTTGCAGTTTTAGTAAAAAAAAAAATNTTAGCATGAATATCAACACACAAGCTGCAAATAATTTTAGTTACGGGAGTGTCCGTATGGAAGAGACCACAATTCATTTATTTTAAATTAGTTGAAAAATGATACCTGGATACAGGAATTGAACCCTGTACCTTTGACTCAGCGCACCAATACTCTGCCACTGAGCTATCCAGAACTCAACTCGTGGTCAGAGCCATTCTTCACTCATAAGCATAACAGCCCTCCCGAATCGCAGATCACTGTGGTTTCTGATATCTCGCGATATTAGTTGACGATTCCCACACGTCCATCACAGACTCAGACTTAAGCTATGAGTGATGAATTACCCTGAGCATGGCACGAATCCGGGATATCTCAGTGGTAGAGCGTTGGTGCGTTGAGTCAAGGGTCCCGGATTTGATTCTCGTGTACAGGTGTCATTTTAAAACTAATTTAAATTAATTCAGTAGATACGTTTAGTTTAATTTTCTTCAAATAGTAATCTAAACAGTTGTTGAATATCCGTCATGAATAATGAGTATAGCAGTATTCAATAAGAAACTTTTTAAATGAAGAGAAAAAGTTGTCATTAAATTCCAGGACACCCTTGACAGATATTCAACAACTGTTGATGTCACTGTAAATTCCGAAGAAAATAATTAAACTCTTACGTTTCTACCTGAGACAATATTTTATTTATTTTGGCCAAAAAAAAGTTTTGCTCTAAAAACTGCAAAAATACTGCCCTTAACCCGCTTTCTCTACACAAACAAAAGTTCAATTCGTGGCCGATTAGAGGACACACACTCAATTCCTTTTCAATTGAGAGAAGTATCTCTGCGCATGCGCATACCAGAGTCTCCCGTAGTGTCGCCCACTGGCACTTGCAGTGTGCCGCGAGGACTCACGACAAATAATAGTGTGTCGTGAGCAAAAAAAAATAAAAAAGTTTGAGACCCATTCTCCTTCAACCTGTCGTCGCCCTCTGCCACTGAAGCTATCTTGGTCTGTGTTTGTATCGTGTCAAATCGTCCCATCTCTTGGAACACTAATAAAGTCTTGTTTTCGTGACGTTTATATCCTCCGGGGTGTTTTCCATCCACTTGTCACTTCAAGGTCACCGCCATTCTCTTTCTGAAACGAGATTTTTTTTAAATCACCGCGCCTTACCACCTGTACATGTTATACGTACATATGATAATTAATTATTTAATTACTCTAATGAGGTAGTGATGAGGACGGAAACATTTTAGAGGTAATCTAACCGAATTGGCGTGGAAGTAGGGTGGGAAAACATAGCTGACTCGACCGAGATTTGAACCCCGATCTCTCCGTCTTCACTGGGCCAGTCCAACACGAGTGTGACGCCTTAGACTATTCGACCACTGAAGCGCGTGACGATGATTTTCTTTTCTGTTCCTTTGACCAAATGGATAGAGAAGTCGATCACATAAATTAGTCTAATTAGGGCCTTATATAGTCGAAATTCGGAGCTCAGTTCGAACGGAGCTCCTTGGCTTGTTGTTTGTAAACAGATAGATTGGTTGACTCCCGAGACTAGAATATAAAATTAATAAAACCCTCAGAGTAGTAAGTTTAGACTGATAGTTTCCCTCTTCCAGCCCTCCCTTCCGTTTCTTTCGTTCATTTGTCTTTCAAAGGAAAAGTCGAATGCATCAAATAAATGGGTGAGGAAGTGAAGAGAGTTAATAATTCAGTGCCGTGGAGTTTTACTAGAGTAAGAATTTGCTATATATTATGTGTCGTAATATTATTGCTTCGACATTTGATAGAGCCTCTGCTCTTTGCCATAGTATTTTTCTTTTGACATGTAATTTACCTCATAGATGGTTGAAAGCGTTGGGGCTCTAAGAGTTCAGAGGATGACCGACCACCTTTGAGAGGACTTAGGTTTGAAATCCGTTGAGGTCGGAATCTAGTATTCACTTGGTATTAAAACACCCGGAGTTAAGTTATGCTGACGCATTGTATTCTGCCCCTATAGGTCCTCTTGCATTAAGCGTCCTTAAAAATGTTATAAAAAATAAATACATTATTATTAGTTGTTCTGTCTTACGGCATGTCCATTCCTATTGTCAGTGAACTTAGACCGCCAATGCGCCCTGTCCTCTGCCTCCTCCTTCAGCTCCCAGAATTGTCTTAGTTCCTTCAAGCCATGCAATATTTGAATCCTCCCTCTTTCTAAGCTCCTCTTTCTCTCAACCTTGCCTTCTATGACGTCATGCAGAAGACAGTTCCTCCTAAGGATGTGTCCGATCCAGTTTGCTTTGAACCGAAGAATCACATCCAAAATGGTTCTCTGCTCACCCATTCTTCTTAGGACTTCTTCATTTGTCACCCTGTTTGTCCACATTATCTTCTCAAGTCTTCTACAGCAATGTAGATGTATATATCACCAAATTTCGGACTTGAAAGTTCTATTATTTCGCACAAGTGAACGGTAGTGATAGGGACCCACAATTTTAATGAACTACAAATCCTTCGTTCCTCGACTGCTTTCGCAACGCGTGAAGACATAAAACCTACGACACCACTGGCGCTCTAACTATTGTCTCTCAGATATGTTTGGACAGGTTTAGAAGGTACAACGCCTCGGCGATTTTGCCCACAGATAAATCCTCCGAATATTTGTAGTAATGACGCAACCCTGGAGGTCAAGAGAAGGGTCACTGGGTTTACCTACGAACTTCTCACCGGCCGGCGGTGAAACAGGTTGAGGTGTTCTGTTTTCTCTCCATACAGGTCCAGGCTACATGTACTGTATGAATCATAATATTGGCTCTATACTGAGACA
>CABFWO010004456.1:0-12414 GCA_902155825.1 Timema genevievae
CCCCCGAAAAAAATTCAAAATGGTGGAGCAACTTTAAAGTCGGTTCGGTATATACAATACAATACCGGTAGCTTTAAGTTACCTTCAAAAAAACGCTGGAGTTACATTAGTTTACATCCACTTACAAATGAAACTCACAGGGGGGTTTGGGGGCGTAGCCCCCAACGAGAAAAGTGAATATATATATATATATATACATATATATCATATAATTCTCATACAAAATTTAGAGCAATTAATTACACTAATGGTTTTAGGGATTAGGAAGGTTATATTTATAGGAAGTGTACCGGCATTTGCATGGCACAGAAAACTATACACGACGTCTTATCTCCTTTATTTGTTAAGATAAAATAAAATTTACTTAGGTCACCTTATGCATGACATGTGTAATTTTTTTAGTTATTTGGTGTTGTTGAATAAAGGGGCAAAGCTCATTTTTTTTCTTTGTTTGTCCTCATAATCTGCAATTTATACTCAAACTGTATCATTAAGTAAAACAAACTCAGATTCTATGAGTTTTGAATAAAATTAATTAAATAAATAAACAATAACTTTTGGAAAGACACTATATATAATACTATATCGTTTTTATTTATATAAAAGAACGACTTGTAGCTAGGTGTATATTACCGTAGAGTGGCGCAGAAAGAAATATATTTAATTCCGGGACATTTTGTGTCCCGGGTAGGGCTCACCGGAGAAACGGGACAGTATGTTAAATTTCGGGACTTTCCCGGCCAATCCCGGATGGTCGGCAAACTTATTAGTGAGACGTGGTGAATAAATGTGTTGATAATTTTCATAGCGAAGACTCGATAAAAAAATAATAAGACTGTTCGAATCCAAGATTTCAATTTCGAATCGATCCAGATCTTTTTGTTTATGAACTCAAATCAAAACGGAATCTAAAATTTATAAAATGAAAATCTTTCGACTCTAATGTTTTACAATGAAATGTTATCAAATCCAAATCTAATGTTAGCCTAAATTATATATATATTTATTTAGTTGAGTTCAATTAAAAATAACATCAGTAAACCGCGTCCAGCTAATGGCTAGATTTGAAATATTACGAGGTTTGCAAATTTTCATGAGCTAATGCTAACCTCTTTAAAAAGTTATTTTTTTTTCAAATGTTTTAACTTTAAGATTCTAATTTCAAATCCGATACGATTTTTTTGCAGATATTTAGATTCGTAATCTAAAATAAAACACGAATACTAAAAGAAAAACAACCATCTCGTCAGCCGGAAATCGAGCCATAGAAGTCGCCGTCTGCTGGCGAAGATAGTGTAAACTTTCACGGATAAAGATTGTCATGTGGTCATCACAGCGAACCCTCCGGGCGTTAATCTCAGTTTTCTAGACTGGAGCTGCCACCTCTTCATTCAATTAGTTCCTCACTGGTCCTCACGAGGCTGAGTTTGACTCCGTTACAGACTTAGTGCTTCACAGAAAGATCTGAGAATGCCGGGGACCAAACCCGAATCCTCTGGATCTGTAGCCAGGTACTCTGACCATTGGACCACAAAGGTGGCTGGCTACACGAATACTAACAATATTCAAATTCAAATTCGAGATTTCGAAATTTTAAACGATTAAAAAAATAGTAACCAGTTAATTAAGGTGTTATGACAGGGAACGCGAGAAAAGACCAGTTTTTTTTTCAGTTTCAATGTCAAAACTTTTTTTTGCAAAAAAAAAATCAAATATTTCTCAAGTACAAACCTAGAGTTTAATTTTCTTCACATGTTTATATCAACAATTGTTGAATATCTATCAAGGGTGTCCTGTAATTTAATGACAATTTTTTTTCTTATTTTAAAAAGTTTGTCATCTAATGCTCATGACAGATATTCAACAACTGTTGATATCACCAGGTGAAGAAAGTTAAACTCTTTATGTTTGTACTGGAGAAATATTCTATTTATTTTGACAAAAAAAAAGTTTTGCCATAAAAATTGCAAAAACAGTGTCCTTTTCTCGCGTCCACTTCCGTACCACCTTAATAATATAAAGTGAGAGTACTGGCCAGAGTGGTTGAGCTCGCATGTAACAAACCCACAAAGTACTTGTCAGGTTAAGTTTTATAGCTTGACTTCCTACTGGAGGGGGAGATGTACTTAGCAACTACATCACGACAACAACAAACAACAAAACGGAACATGAAGACTTTCAAAAAGTTAACCAGTCAAGTTGCTACAGTTTTAAAACATCACCCTCTGTTCTTCTAATCACGGAGCCCCGCCACAAATTAGGGTTCGGCCAGACTGAAGAGCGAGCGCGTGATTAGCAGATAGCTCTCGATAGTTGTTGACGAGGAGGCAAAGGTTCGAATCTTGGCTCAGTGAATTGAGGGTGGTTTTAACAAGTGATTTATTGTTGGGGGTTTTTCCATCCTCTCTCCACGCTAATGGTGATTCTTATTTGTAAAGGCCTACTTTGATAATATTGAAGTATTTTAACATATCAGTTTTACTCACACACACACACACATATATATATATGGTTTATGATCTTACCAATTAAATGAGGCCGTTAGTATCAAGTGTGCTAAACCTATAGATAATAATAAAAATGTTAAAATGAGAAGTTTTCCCAGCACTCAATGAACCAACATACAATAATATTGCCTAGCGCCTGTAAACTAGACTGTACCGGCTCGAGCGCTCGCTCCAGTCTGGCCACCTCTCATTACAACCAATGTGTTCTATTTTATATTTTAGTCGCTCGCTCGCTCAGTCTGGCCGTGCCCTTAACCATTATACTTTCCGCCTCTCGTTGCTAAAGTGCGCTTAGGTAGTCGACCGCAAGCTTATCGGAGCCTGGTTCGAGTCCCTGCTGCGCTGATCGAGATATTTACTATTCTAACATTCGTTCTTTTATTTAACTTGTGACTGTAAAGGTGGTATGGAGAGATGAAGACTGTAGGCTACCAGAGAAATCTCTCTAAATTAAGGTGGGATGGTTGCAGATGGCCAAAATAAATAAAATATTGCTCCAGTACAAACATAAAATCTGATTTTATTCACATGATGACCTCAAAATTTCTTGAATATCTGTCAAAGGTGTACTGAAATCTAATGACAACTTCTTTTCCTTGATTTAAAAATTTTGTTAAATAATGCCACCATTCAAATGACACATATTCAACAACTGTTGATATCACCGTGTGAAGAAAATTAAACTCTATATGTTTCTTCTGTGGAATGCCAGGCCTCCACCGTGGTTCGGATCCCACGTTAAACTGTAGGTCCTCCATTTCATCTCACAATCGCCCTACCATTACACATTAGCGTAAGAGCGTACAAACCGAACGGGTAGTAAGACGTGGTGTTAATAATAATAATAATAATAATAATAATAATAATAATAATAATAAGTTTCTACTGGAGCAATATTTGATTTATTTTAGCCAAAAACCCGCCTTGGTGGCGTAGTTAGCTAACGCACTAGTTTCGTGTTGAGCTAGACTGCCGAGAACTTTTCAGAAAGGTATTAATTTCATATCATAAAATTTGTTTATTCGAAACGGGCTCAGCCCCTTTATTTTGTTTATCAGAAATATCCCCTTATTTCAATATTTAAAATACAGGTAGATAATTATTTACTAAAGAAACAACAAATTTATAACATTCTTCAACTATAAGTAATTTGTTTAAAATAAGCTAATTGAGTGGTAGTGGCCCCACCCGTGACATTACAAACTACTTTACATTATATTGTATTGTTTAGCTTAATCCCTCGGCTAGACACTGAGCGGAGAGCTTTCTAAACAATAGACCATGACTCTCCACTGCCCGAGAAATATCTCCTTTATTTATTCAGAGAAGACAAGAAGCTCTAGCTAGCTCCATTGTGTTTGGAACGGAAACTGCAAAACTCGATGAATTAATTTGCAGCCTACTGGTGTGAATTCCTCCTCCTCCAAATCAACAACTTATTAGTTTAAATATTTATTCTGTGAGAGATTTAAAATTATGTTGAAGTTTGTCCTAATATACGTAATGAATAATATTGGTTAAAGGCTTCCCTCTCATCATATACTGGTGACGGTAAGATTTAGGATTCGAGCCCCGGTCGGGTGTACTGAAAGTGTTTTTTTTTTAAATAAATGGTTTTATACTCTCGCTCCAAGCAATTGCTGGTACACTTACTCCGAAATTAAAACTTCATAATCTCTAATATATTAGCGTATAAACCAAACGGACGCTAATTAACTTATGTGGTGTTAAAAACCAAACAAATATCTCTAGATGACCTATTTCAGGATTGAACCCTGAGTCTTTCTAGTCAAACGTCCACCACATTATATTTAAGCCAGTTGTAATGATGTAGATTTTTCCTTTTTCAAATTATAATTTAAAATCAAAACTCACCACCCTTAATGTATTTCAAGTTAATGGACAGTTTTATAATATTGTGTGTTAAAATCTTCTCTACCGATTTAACAAACATGGGTGGTCCTTTTATTTATTTTTATTTTTGACAAGTGTCTGTGTCACCATCGTAAAATCTTAGCGTTTGTTAACAGGTTTAAACCCCTCTTCCTAGTAAAATGTCCACAACAAGGCACTTCCAGTTGTTGTTGTTGTTATTGTTATTGTTGTTGTTATTGTTATTGTTGTTATTATTACTATTATTATTATTTGGCGCCGCGTCTTACTACCCGTTAGGGTTATACGCTTAAGTACTAATTACATTAATGTATTAGGAATGGGGAAGGTTGAATTTAGAGGAAGTGAATCCGCATTTGCATGAAGGAAGAGTGGAAAACCATTTAGGGAAGAAAAAAAACAGTTCACCCGACCGAGATTCAAACCACGATCTCCCCGTCCTCGGCAGTCGAGCTCTACACGACTAGAGTTTTAGCCAACTACGCCACCGAGGCGGGTAAAATTGTATAGTTACATTCAATTATTATCAACCATTGCGACTGAAGGTTACAATTTGATCCGTTCCTTGGGGCCAGACCATATCTTTAAAAGATAACTTCTCAAATTCCACCCACTCCGTGGCGTAGCTCCGCATTACGTCACACGGTAAAAAGATTGTATCTGCAAAAAGTTGGTATTCCTGTTTCCTCTCTATTAACTTTACATGCGTTGTTACGTAAACTACTGGGAAATATGTCGAGAGATGTTTTTGTTTGGTTTTTCACCGCGTCTTCGTGACATTTCAGGATTTACGTATGTACAGTAGCCCCATGGCTTCTTTGGTGCTGACTGACAGAGTAAATTTTAGAGTAAATGTACCCGAATTTGTGAGGAGGAAGAATAAATGAGCTTTACATCCATGCGGTGTGTCCAACGATGTAGGTGCTTGGAGATGTTATCATTCCCTCTCTACTTAATTAACATATATCGCCACGTGCTGATGAATGAATATAGATCTATCATTCCCTCTCTACTTAATTAACATATATTACCACGTGCTGATGAATGAATATAGATCTATCATTCCCTCTCTACTTAATTAACATATATCGCCACGTGCTGATAAATGAATATAGATCTATCATTCCCTCTCTACTTAATTAACATATATCACCACGTGCTGATGAATGAATATAGATCTATCATTCCCTCTCTACTTAATTAACATGTATTGCCACGTGCTGATGGATGAATATGGATCTATCATTCCCTCTCTACTTAATTAACATGTATTGCTCTATGTTAGCAAAGTATTCGAATTAACATTCCCTCTCTACTTAACCAACATGTGTTGCCACGTGCTGGCAAAATATGTATCCGGAGAAACAAACCAATCAGGGGTAAGAGAATGTGAAGCTGCCAGGAAAGGAGACTACACAGCAGGGGTTCTTTCAAACCTCGCACCGACAACAAAGCCAAGGGCTATCACAGAAATTAATTACTAACCGACCTTGTCGACTATCGTACGCACGGCCATTATAAACTTACACTGACGCTATTGACCGACCTTGTCGACTATAGCACTCGCGGCTATATCACATCTAGCTATTAACGCAGCCTAATAGCCTCTGATTAAAACAAAAAAAAAGTTAGGAAATCTACCTTCTACATATTTTTCAGCTGAATATAGTTCTGTTTATTTATAGATTATCATAATTAATTCAACTTACTTGTATCAATGGCTAAGTGGTATATCATCATCATCATGAACTGTTTCCAGCCTGTGGCCGGATCAGTTTAGTAAAATGCCTCAACCTTCTTCTATCCTTCCACAATTCTTCTTCTTTTAACTGTTTTCATTCTTATCCTCTCACTTGCAAACTTGCTGTTATCTGCTCCTCCCATCTCTCTACTATCTCATGTACTTCTGTACCCCTACTCTATCCAAGATAACTTCAATCCTAATCCTGTTTCTCCTCGAGAAAGCTAACGTTCTCCTCATTTACTTCATTCCCATGTCCTCCATTTTCCTAGTCCCTCTTACATTCTATGTCGAGTGGTATAAGCTAAAGAGAAACAATTTTCTATCCCAGATTGCAATAATGGTACAATGCAGCTATTAAGATAAGCTAGAGCCGTAATGATTAACCAACCATAACTATCTCCTTGCTATAACTATTTCCTTGCTATACCCATCTCCTTGCTATAACTATCTCCTTGCTATACCTATCTACTTGCTATACCCATCTCCTTGCTATAACTATCTCCTTGCTATACCCATCTCCTTGCTATAACTATCTCCTTGCTATACCCATCTCCTTGCTATAACTATCTCCTTGCTATACCTATCTACTTGCTATACCTATCTACTTGCTATACCTATCTACTTGCTATACCCATCTCCTTGCTATACCCATCTCCTTGCTATAACTATCTCCTTGCTATAACTATCTCCTTGCTATACCCATCTCCTTGCTATAACTATCTCTTTGCTATACCTATCTACTTGCTATACCTATCTACTTGCTATACCAATCTCCTTGCTATACTTATCTCCTTGCTATACTTATCTCTTGGCTATCCCATACAAATTGAATAGGGTGTTAAGGCTTTGGGAAATGGGTTTGGCAAGGAAATTGGTCTGGCTTATCATTAAGACGCTTAGCTTTGTTGGAGGCAGTAAGGCGGCTGTCGCGGTACAAGTCCCGGATGGTACATTTAGAGTAGTAAGAACAAGTCATACATAAGGGCCGAGGTTTAAATCATGGTCCCGGCAGATATACAGCATATCACCTGACACCCCCAACAAAAAGTCGCTTCTAGCGCCTGCGCCTTACTCACAAGGTTAAGTCCTCCTCTCGACGCAAACACTCGGAACAAAACAAGCGCCTAACAATATCTACTTGTGTCCCCCAAGGAAGGTCTTGTCTTGTGACAGAAAAACATACGTACTCGCCATTGACACCACATATCCATGACAACACCTCACGTGTACACCTACGCTACTACATATTTCATGGTGGAGTCCCTGCGACAGCTATGATGAATGTGTTGGGTCCGCCAGTACGAGACTTTGCTCTGCATTGTGGCCATTACAATGAGGTCCTCTTCTTGGGTTGTCTGATAGAGCTGGACTGTCACTTGTTGACACTCCTTCAATACCTCTCTTATTGGTTGTCTGATAGAGCTGGACTGTCACTTGTTGACACTCCTTCAATACCTCTCTTATTGGTTGTCTGATAGAGCTGGACTATACCTTAGTGACACTTCTTCAATACCTCTATTTTTGGTTGTCTGATAGATCTGGACTGTCACTTGTTGACACTTCTTCAATACCTCTATTTTTGGTTGTCTGATAGAGCTGGACTGTCACTTGTTGACACTCCTTCAATACCTCTCTTATTGGTTGTCTGATAGAGCTGGACTGTCAACTTATTGACATTCCTTCAATACCTCTCTTATTGGTTGTCTGATAGAGCTGGACTGTCACTTGTTGACACTTCTTCAATACCTCTATTCTTGGTTGTCTAATAGAGTTGGACTGTCACTTATTGACATTCCTTCAACACCTCTCTTCTAGTTTTGCCAAGTAGAGTAATTAAACCACCACTTACTGTGGATTTTCTTACAGTTCTAAAATTTTACTATAATACTACTTTTATGCAGTCATGATAGAAATTCGTGGAATTATTTTTTAAATTTGAATCTCTATTCCAAATCTTAATTTTATCTAAAAATACCCAATAAAGAGCTTATAAAATGTTGTACTCAAAAGAACTAAATTTGTATATACATTGCTATGACTACCCCCCCACCCCCCACCCCCGTCCTACCTAGCAATTCTATTTGTGTTCACAGTAATATTTGTGTTACTATGGACAACATATATAAATACAAATGCTAGCACTTTTTGATATAATTCTGAACACACATTCAACTGAGTGGTAAATTAATACTCGGGAGTCTGGTTGATAAGTTTATTATACAATTATGTCAGCTAAAAACCTAACAAAGAGTTTAATTGCTCTAAGAAAATATTGTTTTTCAATATTTAAAATTAAAACTAATCTAGAATGTGATTAATTTGGTTTACTCTTAGGATGTTACATATACTTCAGGGTCAAAATATTGCATGCATTTTGAATTAATGATCAACCCCCTTCGGTGGCCGCGTGGTCCATGACGTCATTCTAGCTATAGACTAGACTGCCGATGACAGGGAGATCGGGGTTCGAATCCCAGTTGGGTGTACAGAGGGTGGTTTCCCCTAAATAATTTTCCCCTCTTCCTCCATGTAAATTCCTGTGCATTTCCTCTAAATTCAACCTTCCTCATCCTTAACTCATTAACTTAATTAGTACATATGAGCATATCCGGAACCGGCAGTAAGACGTGGTGCTAAATAAACTAGATAGTTCACGACTTGTGTGATCCCAAGAGCTAATAGCCCCATTTGTGTGCGACGTGCTTGTAAATGACTTAAGGTGGATTTGAAGGGAACAAGATTTAAGGCCAGAACTTGTGCAGATTTAACAGCAACAATTTATGTTTGTCGAAACAAATAAAATAGTACTTAAGAGGGCCAGATTTAACTTTTTCTAACAAATGAAGTAATTTATTGATAGGCTCAAAAAAAAAATTGTTAAGACATTTGAGAACTAGCAGCAAGCTTTCCTCTTTACCTTAAGGTAAGAAATGTTTTAGCTTTCTTATCCCTTTCTTTTTGACATGACAAAGTGTGGTTATAAGCGAAGTGCGAAAAGGGGAATTTAAGCCAGGACATAATGGAGAAGTAGTTTTAGAAAACGACACAAAACCTTATATTTTAAGCCTGACAATGATTGATACTTTCTCGCTGACCGAGGCGGCCGCCTTAAGTTAATAAGTTTAGTTTGATTTTCTACACATAGTAATCTAAACAGCTATTGAATACGTGACGTATGAACATATTAACACTTTATGAGAAACCTTTTAAATGAAGAGAAAAAGTTACAATCAAGTTCCATAATACCCGTGACAAAAATCATTGATATTTATTTTTGTTAAAAAAAATTGCTATAAAAACTGCAAAAATACTGGCCTTAATTCGAGTTCACTTCAATCCGACCTTTAAGGCTCACCTTAAACATATTCTAACGATCAAAAAAAAATATTGTTGAGATTATTGTGTTTATTGCACCAGACTACATTTCGTATTGTAATAAACAATGTCGTGACATTTATAAGTCGTAGAACAAAAACATGTATTTTTTTAATGGCGCTCTAGTAAACAAAGATGATACGTATAACAGCTGATGGGTGGAGGGTTAACCATAAAACATGGTTGGTAACAGGTAGGAAACCATTTCATACGTTTCCAAGGTAACATAAAAAATGGCGTAAGGGAACATAAATGAATGCATTTCTTAGAATTTCCTCTACACCGGTCGTGTGTAAATCAGGTCTACACATACGGTTTTATTTTGTTTTTACATCTTTATTACTTTATTTCACAGAAGTTGCTTCATTAGTATCTACAAATTTTATCATATACTTATTTTCAAACTAAAGTTTATTAAAATTTACTCACTAATAATATTACTGCTATATTTATTGTTTATTCAGACAGTAACTGGTCTCGTGGTGTGGTATAGTAGTTAAAGCAATTGGTTATTGACTTAGAGGTACCGGGCTTGATTCCCGGCTGGTACCGGTGAGTTTTTCTCAAAAGGGGAATAATTTCCATGGTCAACAGGTTTTGGTTAATTAGGCTCAAGTCAGGTTAAGATCTTCATTGGCCCCGCCCTGTCATATTCATTATATCATCCCCTCATCTATTAGGGAAATTTAAAGAACCTCCACGGAAAGGATGGAGTCTCTTTCCATGTATCGATAAGATGAGGTGATGGTGATAGTATGGGGTGATAGTGAGTATGAGGGTGATAATGAGTATGACCCTCTTGTGTGGTCGCATGGTCTAACGCGCTACTCTCGCAGTAGACTAGACTACCTATGACGGGGTGATAGAGGTTCAAATTTCGGTCATGTGTACTGAGGGTGGTTTATCCTAAATGGTTTTCCATTCTCCCTCCACACAAATGTGGGTACACTTCCTCTAAATATAGCCTTCATAGTCCCTAAAGCCATAAGCATATAACCTGGACGGTTAGTAAGACGCGGTGCTAAACGAACAAACGAATAGGTTGGATGTATTTTCAAAATTATTCTTGAATACGTTTCTTTACTTGACCTCTCTTTTCAAAGAGTTTCTCCCCCGAATATTTTACCATCCCACCATCGGTTAATCATGACGCTAGCGTTGTGCTCATTTGTTCAAACGCAGCTCACCCACCGCCAACCTCATTAATTAAAATCACCCTCCAGACTAAAAAAGGCATCCCCCCCCTTTTTTTTATTATTATTCTGTGTAGTAAACTCTTTTCATATCGCTCCTTCTTTCCTCATCAATTCTTTTGGTCTCCGAGATGAATTCTTGATGTCGTTTTGTTACCTCTCGAGTTATATCCGTAAGGTTAGCCGCATAAAGGCGTCTCTATAATGTGTGGTTTGACAGAGACGGACAGACAAATATACACACGCCAGACACGGACAGACAAATATACACACGCCAGACACGGACAGACAAATATACACACGCCAGACACGGACAGACAAATATACACAAGCCAGACACGGACAGATTCACAAGATGAGAGGTTAAACGCGCCTTGTCCGCTCTTGGACGTGAAAATATATGTTTTGTTGATTACAACGAACTACCCGCCCCGGTGGCGTAGTTGGTTAACGCGCTAGTCGTGTTGGTTTTTCCTAAATGGTTTTCCACTCTCCCTCCACGCAATTGCGGGTTCACTTCCTCTAAATTCAAGCTTCCCAATTCCTAATCCATTAATGTAATTAGTACTTAAGCGTATAACCCGAACAGGTAGTAAGACGTGGTGCTAAATAATAATAATAATAATAATAATAATAATAATACAACGAACTGTTTAATGTGGGGCAAGCAAATACCTTTTGTTTAAATATTTTATTAGATATGTTCTATTATCCGGGGTAAGCTCTAGTGCCAGAATCTATTGCCTAACCAACCATTTAAACATTATTTTTTAACCCCGCTTCTTACGACCTGTTAGGATTGTACGCTTATGGGTCGGGATTACGAAGGTTTAATTTAGAGGAAGTGCACGCGGATTTGCGTGGAAGGACAGTGGAAAACCATTTAGGGGAAACCGCATCTCAGTGCACCCGACCGGGATCGAACCCCGACAATTTGTCTAATACAAGATTAGCGCGTTAGACCACGTGGCCATTGAAGCTGGTCTATACTCTAATTGAATTTATAAGAGGAAGTTAGAATTTTGACGAAGTGTGGGCCTATGTGTATTTGTTTGGATCAAGATTAGGAAACTCTTAGGGTTGGATGCTAGGATCGTGACCTAAGGGCAGTTTTCGGCCCAAATAAATATATTTTTTTTACAAACATAATATAGTTTAATTTTCTTCACTGGTGATATCAACAGTTGTTGAATATCTGTCATGAGAATAGCGGGATTAGATGTTTTAAATGAAGAGGAAAATTTGTCATTAAATTACAGGACACCCTTGACAGGTATTCAACAACTGTTGATACCCCCAGGTGAAGAAAATTGAACTATATGTTTCTGCTGGAGAAATATTAGATTTATTCTGTCCAAAAATGTTTTGCTGTAAGAACTGCAAACACACTGGCCTTATCTCTCATCCCCTACACTCTCAAGCCCTCTCAGTACAGGTGCACTTTCTAAACCGACTGATTATATCAGCATACGTGAATTTCTATGAACTAGAGTGAAAGGACCAACCAATCTAGTCGAGAAAGGTATTTTACCATACCTTCCAGGTTTCTTTTATATACCACAATCAACATGGAACCTACGGCTTTACTTCCCCTCCGAAGGAAGTTGTGCTATGGATTTTTATCATTCAAGACAAATCTGTCGACCCCTGCTGGGTTTGAACCCACAAACATCGGGTCCTGAGGCGAGTACTTTACCTCAAG
>CABFWO010004456.1:12833-33552 GCA_902155825.1 Timema genevievae
CACAGGTAATGTAAGAGTCAATATATAGCTGGACAGTTATAGATCCACAGGTAATGTAAGAGTCAATATATAGCTGGACAGTTATAGATCCACAGGTAATGTAAGGTAGATAGAGCCTTTTTCTTCTAAAGTGTATCCCCCACCTTCACTCTTCTTTGTCCCGGAAATAGACTGATGTTAATAGATTGACTCAATAGTCGTGAAGTACTCCATTTATAATGAGTGATAGTCCAAGCATATTTCATCCTCCAACACCCAAATGTAAGAGCGGCCGTTTAGAAACTTTCTTGACGGGAAAAGATCAGAAATTAAGGCCTTTATCACTAACTTTCTTAAAAAATAAATTTAGCACCGCATCTTACCATATCTTCAGATTATACGTATATGTACTAGTACTACGCTAGTAAGTTAGGGTTGAGGACAATTTAATTCAGAGGAAATGTACCCACATTTGCTTGGAGGGAGAAGGAAAACCACCCTTAGTACAACCAAGTGGGATTCAAGCTCAAATCTCCCTGTAATCGGCAGTCTAGTCCAACACGAGAGTAACGCCTTAGACCATGCAGCCAACGAAGTTGGGTTCCCTGATATAGCCTTTGAACAAAAAATGTTAGCACACCTATTAGTCTATTTTAATGGATTACATACAACTTGTTTATTTCATGACTTTTGATTAAGCTGAAATAAGCATTTTTTTTTTAAACTTTCGGTCATTTTGAACCTCTGTTGGGGTTTGTGTTTGAATCCTGGGTGAAGACTTTTAGTGAAGAATCCTCAACTGTTAATTAATGTTTCGGGGTCCCTCATAATTGTTGTACAGCTTATTTATTACCAGCCATCCGAACTATCAGCGTACACTATGAATGAGGGGAAGTAGAATTTTGGTGAAAATTCATCATAAATCACGTGTATGGAAAGTGTAAGACCTAATAATAAAGAGGACCTCATTACACATGGATGAGATTTTAACTTCGAAAACCCTAGCATGGACAAACCAGATAAGACGAGACTGGCGCCTTGATCCATGTGCCCAATGGGGTATTTTAATTAGGAGGCTTTAGGCAATTCCTTTCTTAAAAATAAACATTGAATACATATATATATATTTAATTAGGAGGCTTTAGGCAATTCCTTTCTTAAAAATAAACATTGAATACATTTATATATATATATATTTAATTAGGAGGCTTTAGGCAATTCCTTCCTTAAAAATAAACATTGAATACATATATATATTTAATGCTTATTTTTAAGGAAGGAATTGCTTAAAGCCTCCTAATTAAAATACCCCATTGGGAAAGTGGATATATTTGCGTTGCGTTGCTGATGATTTCATACGTCCCTCATAGACTCTGAGTGATTTATGAACCTGGCTAGAGACGAACCTGGATATATTTGTCAGTTAGATCACTAACACACTACGCCAAAAGTCTCGGATCCAACTCCAATACCGAGATTTTTTTTAGACATAATAAAGAAACAATTTTATTTGATTTCAGGTATTAATTAGAGGTTCGTCAACTACAGGGCCCTCTCAACGTTTGTAAGAGTCCACGAAGGAAGTTTGTACCTGTAGAGGTGCTTTGAGACGAATACTCGAGGTCGACGTAGAAGACAAATCTGGCAAACCATAGGAGGGAGAGGGGGACCAGAGGGGTTCTGGTGAAGGTGTCATCATGATGACAGATTATTCCTTCGTCCCCCGCCAAGTTCAGGTCACAAACTTACTCTCCGCAGGCCAACACTATTGGACCAGCTGCGAAGGGATGGATACAAGTTCCTCAACACCAACTATTTAGGGGTGGAGAAAGTTGATATCATGTTGGGTTTTGGTTTTTTTCACAAGTATGGCCCATTTTAGCGTCGAGTGGTTTGATGATCAACAACTCTTGTCTTTGGATACACTAGCAAAACTCAAGACAGTTGTAACGATTCTATTTTACACCTTCCATTTGATCAATCAATAAAGATAATCAGATCTAATCCAAAGTATTAATATTAAAAATTTATATAATTTACCCTATTTTTCGCAGTAAGTATCTACGCGCTGCAATATCCTAGTGTCTCTCTATAGGCCACCCAGGCAAAATCTTCTCGAAGAACAAGAAAGGAGAGATCGGGGGACGATCGCAACACGTTACCAGAACCCTCTAGAAACAAAGTCTTCGTCAACAATCCTGATGGAAGACGGAGAGGAGAACACTAGTTATTAGTCTTTCTTTTAGCACCGCGTCTTACTACCCGTTCGGGTTATACGCTTATTTACAATTTAACAATTATTTTAAGGATAGGACGGGTTATATTTATAGGAAGTGTACCTGACTTTGCGTGGAGGTAGAGTGGAAAACCGTTTTGGAAACGCCACCCTCAGTACGCCTGACCGAGATTCGAACCTCGATCTCCCCGTCATCGACAGTCTAGTCTACTGCGAGGGTAGCGCGTTTGACCATGCGACTATCGAAGTGGGTAAACCTATTCCATTAACGTAGTTAGTACATTCGCGTAACCGAGAAGGTAACGAAAGCGTTATTGGAGGAAAAGAAAGAATAGATGTGTTGTTGTGATGTATCTTCTCCATGTTTTGTTGATATTGACCCACTCTGTGGTCGAGTGGTCGGACCTCCTGGATAAATATTAGATCCCCGGCGCTTATCTGTGAAGCAGTGTGTCTGTAACAGGGTCAAACTCAGCCTCCTGCAGACCAATGGGGAGATACTTGAATAAATATGTAGCAGCTCCGGTCTAAAAAACTGTGATTACCGGTCAGAGGTTTTGTTGTTCCGATCACATGACACCCTCTTCCCGGCAGAGGGTGGCACCATCTTCGCCAACAGATGATGGCCATTCGGTCATTATGGCTCGATTGAGTGCTGAGGGTATGGAGTTCTTGTTGTTGATATTTAACCTAAAAAGTATTATTACTCGTATGGACAGAGTCAGTAATGAATGGGTGCTGAAGGAGTGTGGTTTGAAAGGAAATACAATAGATCAATGTGAAATAAGTGTCTTACGTTAGTTTGGACATGTTGAGAGGATGAGTGTGGATCGAGTGATGAAGCAAGTATATGAAGGTAGAGTGTGTGTATCAAAAGGAAGGGGTAGGCCCTGTAAGACGTGGCTAAATATTGTAGATGAATGTGTGGAAAAGAGAAACATTAATAAGAGTTTTAAAATTAAAAGAGCTTGTATGACTCGTTGTATGGATGTTGTTGAAGCGAAGGGAGTATGTAAGGATAGGGAAGTGTGGAGAAAGTTAGTGAGGATGGATTAAATACGGAGTTGTTTTTTGTGATATATGTGTAGTTTCTTGCCTATCTCGTAAGGGGACGGTGTGATTATGTATGTATGTAAGAGAGCTATTAAGTTATTTATTACGAATGTATATTGTTTTCAACTGTTCTTTGCCAACGTCTGCGTTTCCACACCCCTCGTACTTTTATAAACAGTGTCCAATAACTACGGCTAAACGCTGTATATTTAACAGTGACAACTATTATGTGGTAAAAACTTATATAAATGCCTGTTGTGAGGGCAAATGATTTGGGTGTCACTGTCAGTAACAATGGTCCTACCCTTGTCTCCAGAAGGGGGAGAAATAGGGGTGGTGGGGGTGGTATGGGGGTGAAGTGTGGTATGCTACATACACCACCCTCCTGTTCCCACACTCATTTTTTTATCTCTTTTATTTTAATGATGAGAGTCCATCCATATCTTGGGCCACCTCTCTCCGGTGACTGCCGACCACGATTCAAAAGAAAAACATCAATTTTTCAAAAGATTTTAAAAAGAAGTTTTTTCATACACTCATAAATACAGCTTATATATATGTATACATATATATAAAGGGTTTTCATCACATAGTGTTATACGATGACATTTTATGCATAATTTTTTTCACCACGTCTTACTACCCTTTCGGGCTACATGCTTATTTACTGATTATGTTAGTGGTTTTAGGGATTGAAAAGGCTATATTTATAGGAAGTGTACCTGCAATTACGCGGAGGTAGAGTGAAAAAACATTTAGGAAAAACCACCCTCAGTACATCCAACCCGAGATTCGAACCTCGATCTCCCCGTCATCAGCAGTCTAGTATATTGTGTGAGTGACACCTTAGATCATGCGTCCACCGAAGCGGGTTCCTATAGGTAATGCTTTGTCAAACTATATCAACGAAAATGAGGATACATTTCCCTACCTTTCCACCTTAACATTAAGGTAATTGTTAGATACTGTCCTTTCCTACTAGAATACAACTGTAATAATGTTATACTCCATTCACGGTAGGAATTACTCTCTGAAAGGTCTTTTTTCCTACCAATATCCTACTATATAATAGATTTCTGGTAGAGAAAAAGGCCTTTCAGAAAACAATTCCTACGCTGAACAGACTTTAACTATAATAAACCCACCTCGGTGGCGTAATTAGCTAACGCGCTAGTCGTGTTGAGCTCGACTGCCGAGGACGGGGAGATCGAGGTTCGAATCTCGGTCGGGTGAACTGGGGTGGTTTTTCCTAAATGGTTTTCCACTCTCCCTCCATACAAATGCGGTTTCACCTAATCTAAATTCAATCTTCTCAATTAATAATCCATTAGAGTAATTATTACTTAAGCGTATAACCTGAACGGGTAGTAAGACGCGGTGGTAAATACATACACAGTTATAAGAACTTAAACTTTTTATTTTATAGAAAGATTAAAATTTTCTAAGAAAAATTTGATCTGTTATATCTTATTTTTATTGTAAATTCAAAGTAATTTAATAAACTATATTATATTGATGAGCATTACCAGTTTTATATAATCCTTCTTTAATTGATTTTTAATCGAACTAATTTTGAAAATCAAGCTTATCAACGTAAACGCTACCTTAAGGGTGCCACCTACTTGTAAGGAAAGCTTATTTTAGAATTGCAATGTATTTTTTCTATACTGACCGTTTTAAAGTAATAAAATCACCAAAACGATCTTCTATAAACTTAACATTTTTTGTTGGGACTCACTCAAAACTTGACTTCATATGTTGGAGGAAAGCTTGCTCTATTTTTCTCACAATTTACATTAATACCAGAATAGCGATATTTCACATTAAACATCTCTGAAAATGAGCTAATGATCCCTTTTAAAATTAGGCCCTATTTTAAAAAAATTTAAAATATAGCTTTAAAAAAAAAAAAAAGTTATGTAGGGACGTGTTTTGATACCTCCCCCCTCTTTTTAAGTGTGAGGAATATTTTAAAATAGCAAACCACTTATTGAGAAATGCAAGCTTTATGAACGTCTTCAACGAGTCTTAGCACTCCGGTAGACGGCCCCCTTAAGGGGTCATTCTTCTTTGTATTAAGGTAGGTTAATATTATTTAAGAGTGTATCTATCTATCTATAATAACAAAATGACGTTTTTGTCTGTGTGTTTGTTTGTTTGTTTGTTTGTGTGTGTGCGATGCTCAGCCAAATCTACGGCACGCAGAGATCTGACATTTTTAACACAGGTGGACGGAAGGGGGTCCGAATGCACCTTGAAGCCAGATTTTTAATTTTTTAATTTGCTTTTTAATTAGGCTATTTTTAACAAATTTTTGAAGAAAATAATTTTTATCTGGTTTAGAACTACGTTTCAGAGATACGGGCATAATGGGGCGTGGGGTTTATACAATTCTTATACCACAGTGGGTCACGGGCGGGATTGCTAGTAGAAATTAAAAAGTGGTGAACTTTATTGGATTGAAAAGTAAGATAGAAAAGTAGCTGTTAACACATTTTATTACTAACGTGTTCATTTTATGATTGAAAACTGTACAACTACAACAGCAATAAATAGTAGATATTATTGAATATGAAGCTGAAACATGACCTCAAATTCCAAATGACTTCTAGCTTTATTTAATTTTCAAAAATTTCCAAGGAAAAATCGCTTTAAATAACCTCTAGAGGAATCAATTTTTTTTAAAAATCAATAGCTACTCGGGACATCCAATTTCCAGAAAAATTCTGAAGGACTACTTTCAATATCTTTTGGAAGCATCCAAATTTAAAAAAAAATCTCTGGGTAAAACTACTCCAAATAGCTTATAAAACCAATCCAATTTTCCAACATTTATTGGGAACGGGGGAAAACGAGAGTCGTCGCTTGTTTTATAATATCAAACAATTCCTGGATACAAAATGTAATCAAAATCGTTGGAACGGGTCCAAGCGGATTTAGCCTTCAATAAACTATCCTTAGTATTAGGGTTGGATAATTAATCCCTAAATCCCTCGAGGGAACCTCATGGGAACCTTAGATACCAATTTTTAGCCCGAGCAGTAAAATGGTTCCGGCTCTAGTCCGAGTTACAGACAGACAGACAGACGTGATCGCAAAACCTTTTTTTCAGTTTCAAGGAGTAACTTAACGTCGACCTATCAAACTCTCCAGTTCAATTTTTTTGACGATCCCAATAATTTCTCTCTGAGGTGTCGAGAGAAATTAAAAAAGGAGTAAAAGAAAAATTCAGAATTTATTAAGAAGAAATAATAAATTTAGTCTCACTGTGTATTTAACTTTGTTATATTGAATAACAATTTATATAAATACACCAAAAAAAACTTTTCTATAATTATGTAAGTATGAATATGTTATATATTTATAATTTTTCTTTTTTTTACCTTTTAAATTTTCATAGAGGTAGGTATTAATTTCATATCCGAAAATTTGCTTATCCGAAATAGGTTCAACCCCCTTTATTTTTCGGTTATCAGAGGTTTTACTGTATACATAAATTTACCCCCCCCCCCAACCCTTTCCCATTCCTTGCCCCCCCAAAGATATCTCATAGAACTGAAATGTTAATCAATCGCGTGTGTAACCGCACGACTGAGCGTGTCACGAGTCACGAATCTGCTCACATCTCGGAGGATGCTGTGTGATGTAAGCGGGGAGGTGGGGGGGGGGGGGGCAAGGCCCCTCCAACGGCTGAAACCCCAAACCTGCCCCTTATCCCCCCNATACGAGATGAAGACGTAACAGAGCCTCCTCGGCGAGGTAAAGTGTTCTTCCCTCCGGGAACTCTGGTAGGAGGTCCACTGTCAGATCCCCCTCTAACCCCCAAGCGGGCGCGCGGCGTACTAAATCATGGCCCACCCAACCCTCTTCTCCATTCGGCCACCAACACGCTGTCCTGGTGGCACCCTTCAATCACCTCCGAGAGCACCCATCCTTCACAGAAAGGTATCGGTTAAGGTGTGGGTGTAGGGAGCGTGAGTTAAGGGCAGTTTTCTTTTGTAGTTTTAATATCAAAACAACTTTTTGATCTAAATAAATAAAATATTGCTCTAGTAGAAACATAAAATTTAATTCTCTTCGCCTTGTGATATCAACAGTTGTTGAATATCTGTCGAGGGTGTCCTGGAATTTAATGACAACTTTTTATCTTCGTTTAAAATGTTTGTAATCTAATGCCGCCATGCTCATGATAGATATTTTAACAACAGCTAATATCAGCAGGTGAAAGAAATTAAATTCTATTTTTCTAATGGAAAAAATTAATATTAGATTTATTTTGGCCAGTAAATATTTTGCTACAAAAACTGCACAAAAAAAACACGGGCCTTTTCTCGCGTCCCCTACACTCCCATGAGGTGAAATTAAAGTAAACTAATTTATTTTTTAATTAGCACCGCGTCTTACGATCCTTAAACATGAATTAAGACCAGTATTTGGTAAATATTATTTTTGTGACACAATAAATAAAGTATTTATTCAATAGGTACGTTTAGGTTGATACTATACGCTTAATATCCACAACATTTCTTGAATATTTTGCTGAGGGAGTTCTGGTATTTGGCGATAGCTTTTCCTCTTTATTTAAAAAAATAGGCCTACAGTCAAATTCCGTTATATTTATTACGGATATTCGATAAATGTTGAGCTTAGTCTACTGTGTGTAGATAATTACAATAAGCTTAGACTCTCGTTTGCAGAAATATTATATAATTTATGGTCAAAAAATAATAATGCTGCTATAATAATTGATAAAATTCAGATCTTAACTAACGGTCCCTTCTATTCCAAGGCTGTTGTGCTTGAACACATCACGAGTAGTCAGAAGTCAGTAGTCTTCTGATTGATAATTAATTTGGCACGATCTATTGCAGAAATGTTTGGAATATAAGTAAAAAGATATATTATACTTATATATATATATATATAGGTTATGTATAGGCTATATATAGAGGCGATATATATAGGCCTATATATGAGGTTTTTTTAGCACAGACTCTTATTACTCGTTCAGGTTCTGTACTACGCTAATATGTGATGGACGAGGAAAGATACAGTTAGAGGAAATGTACCCAAATTTGTATGGAGGGAGAATATCATTTAGGAAAAGCCACTATCAGTATACCGACCGGGACTCGAACCCGATCTCCCTGTTTTGGGCAGTTTATTCTATTGCGCGTGTGACGTCTTGGAAAATTCTAGTTCCTAGCACCGAAGTGGGTAGAAAAATATAAAATGCAGTTAGAACTGTTAAATTAAAATAAAAATTCCGAAAATCACGTTTTTTTAAAGAGCCCATTTCATCCCTAGCTCAGCATTTCGAACCAGACATCGCATCTTATTGCGGTTTTCTTTATTTTACCTTAAAAAATAGTGTAATTAAGACCAAACTTACCATAACTTTAAAAAAATTACCACAACGAAAAAAGTTACTAAAATTTTTTTAAAAACCTGATATTCCCTCACCAATTTCTCTGTTTTAGAAATGAATAATATAAGAAGCCCCACTTTAATACGTTTTCTTATCCCAGTCTACTTTTGTATTAAATTTGACGGTTATCTAGGAGCAAGATGAGGAATATTTGTTAAATCAAAGATTGGGAGAGTGAATTTCAACGTCACTTTATAAAAAAGTATCATTTTATATTTATGTCAGTCGTAGGTTTTTAAAATATATCTCAAATTAGTTTTTAATCGATGTGAGAAAATGAATATAAACCGCTGATGTACAGCGTAAGGTTACATTTTCACATTTTATTTAAACAGGACTAGCGATTTGTTGTCAGATCTCGGTCTGATCAATAACAAATATTTTCTTCGTGGTGCTGGTGTCCATCTTATATCCAGGCGAGTATTGTTGCAACTCATTAAAATACGCCTTCCTAATCCTGTTACCTTGGGTGAGATATTCCGCTGATAGCCCTTAAAAAATATTCGCAATCATGTTTATGATTAATATTCTATAAACAAATATTCTAAATTTAATAAAATACAGACACGTGGACAAAGGCTTCAGGTAGTCTTGTCTGGTTTGCCAATGACAGAGAAGTTAGGGTTCAAATCTTGGATGGGTGTACTTAGGTAAATATTCCAAAACCGTTTTCCAGGATTGCTTCACCTGAATTCATGCAGATTACTTTTCCTCTAAATTCAAGCCTACTCATCCTTAGCCCACTTTTGTTAATATACCAAAAGCACAGACGTATTTAATCAAGTTACCAAGCCCAAACAAAACATATATAATTTTTTTAATGGAGATTTTCCAAAAACAATCTACAGTTCACCATTGATGGAAAATTTGGGTTAGCTGAAGAATTGAGTGAGACTTGGAGTTGAGCCATTCGGAAAATTATATCCAAATTTTATTACAAATGGACATATCTTGAGAGCTAAAAAAAAGGTGACTAGTTCTTCTTTAATATATTTAAACATCAATTCATGTAATTGAAAGCTGTCACTTTTGATAGATAGTATCAATATCTGTGAGATAACACTATCATCGTAAGTTCATCAATCTTGCTATTGTCTCGCTACAGCTCTCCGTTTTGGTCTATCCTGGGTCAGTATTTCTTACATCTTTGTACCTTCTTTTTCCAACGTCACCCGCTTTATGATTCATACACGCCATTCTTGGTCTCCCTCTTGTATTCTCCCTTTCACATCTCCTTCTATAATCATCTTCGTCCAACCATCATGTCTCAGTGAATGTCCTATCATGTTAACTCTTCTTCGCTGTATACCTTTCCAAAGTTATCTTTTCTTCGCACTTCCGTGTTTAATATCATCTCCGTCCATGATTTCCCAACCAATGATGGTCCATGTTTAACATACGTAAAGTGTAACGCTCCAAACAAATGCCTTTGGAAGCTTTTGCTGATTCCCAAATGTGTGCTAGTCAATATCTATAATAATATAAGGAAGTGTTTGTTTGTTTGTTTGTTTGTTTGTTTGTTTGTGTGCTATGACCAGCCAAATCTACAGCACGCAGAGATCTGACATTTTTTAACATAGGTGGACGGAACGGGGTCCGAATGCACCCCAAAGCCAGATTTTAAAAATTTTAATTATCTTTTTAATTAGACTATTTTTAACAAATTTTTGAAGAAAATACTTTTTATCTGGTTTAGAATTACGTTTCAGATATACGGGAACCACGGGGGGAAGGGGGGGCTTATATAATTCTTATACCACAGTGGTTCACGGGCAACGCCGTGCGGGATTGCTAGTTACCAATATAGTAAATTGTTAACAATGTCTAATATATTTGTATATTCTAACAGGGGATTCAAATGTCCATTCGTAAGAAAATCAAGGTATATTTAGTCTAAATTCTACCATCCCCCCCCCCAGTTTAAACCTACAGATCAACCGGATGGGTAGTATCCTAAGATGCAGGGGAAAATATTACTGAAAAACAAACATTTGTGAGAAGTGATGTATAATGTCCAATTTACTAAAATAAATCATGGTTACAGTCTGATTTTCACAGGAATCACTTTGTTTGAAAACTGGAAACCTAATGTTGCCGCAGTGGCGGAAATAAAATATTACAATTGTATTTATATTCTTAGTCCATTTAATTATCAAAGTAAAGATTAATTATACAGTAATCCATAAGGAAGTATTATTGGAATCTTGAGATAATTTTTAGTTGAAATCTATAATTAATAAATCAAATAAGAGATATTTCTTGAATGGCAAATGTTGGTGTCTTTCAATCATTGCTGGTGATAGAAAGTGAGCTTCCTCTAAACATTACAGATTAACATGGATATGTTTCCTTTTACTGAATTATAGTTTTATTTGGGAAGCGCATCTTACTACCCGCTCGGGTTAACCACATATTTGGGGGTACTCTGATGGAGTTGGGATGAGGAGGAGAGAATTTGCAGGAAATGTATTAGTATAGCACTAAGAGTCAGCAGCTGTACCGCGGGATTTCGGGGAAAGATCGAAATAAAAATAAATTTGTTGAAATCTATTGTGAACATTTATTTTTAAAATCACACAAATGTTTAGAATTGTAACTTATTTATTGAACTTTTAAAAGCAATCTCATTACTAGTTTACTATGATAAAATCTTTCTCTAAGAAAGTGATGGTGTGCCATCACAATTTTAACGCCTTGTTGAGTGTGCCGTGAGTTTAAAAAGGCTTAAAATCGCTGGCATAAGCTAATACCAGTACTTTTTTAACTGACCAGTAGCCCGCTTCGATGGCCGCATAGTCTAGGGCGCTCTCGTAGTAGACTAGACTGCCGGTGACGGGGAGATCAAAGTTCAAATCTCGCTCTGGTGTATTGAGAGTGTTTTTATATTTCAAAATGGTTTTCCACTCTCCCTCCAAGCAAATATGACCACACTTCCTATAGATATAATCTTCCTATTCCCTAAACCACTGGCGTAATTAATACATAAGAGTATAACCCGGAAGGGTAGTAAGACGTGGTGATAAAAATATATCAAGTTAATATTTAATCTGATGGGTAAAGCGTTTAGTCCTACTAAGTTTAGCCAGATTATGTTAAGATAATTTCTTAACCATGTTTGTGTTTAGGAGGTACTCTTTTTAAATAGGGATGAGCCCTAGATTACTTTGAATCCTTCGAATCCTTAAGGATATTTGAGATTCGGGGATTTGAAATTTCGGATTCGAGACTCAAATCAATTAAACAAATTATTTCATCAATTTTTCAGGTGAAATTTGTTTTAGAGCTCTAACATTGTTTATTGGTAGTTCAAAACTATAAGATTAACTTAACAACCAGGCTCCAGACCAGTAATTTAACACCTAAGTAAGTGTATCAATGCTATAATGAATGCCTTATAAGAAAAAATGTTAACATTTAGTTATTATTTGTATTTATATTATTATTATATTATATTTATATCCCCTGTTATGTTCATTAATATTACAAGATTTGGGATTTGAAGATAAATTGGAGATTCAGATTCGTAAAATAGTGTATTCGACTCAACTCCAGTTTTAAATACAACAGTACAAAACCAACGTCTAATAACTTTGGTGGAGTCTAATTTTTAATTTAAATGTATTTAATCCATCCGATTAGTTGTTTTAAATTCTTCATAGCATCATATATTTTTAAATATAGCTAAATAATTAATGTTTTTTATTGCAAAGAATCAATATTGTGATACAAACAAGAATATGAATAAGTCTACATAGTTTTACAATGCAATTACGCAGATTTTATCAGGAGTATTTTAAGAACTTCAAAATCTAGGCTCATACAATTAGGCCTTCTCACTCCATAGCAGATTTATAGGACTAAATAATTGAGATTAGAACAATTTCCAAACTGTTTCTTATTACTTAAAACACATTTATCAATTATTTATTTTTTAAATGCAAAGTTGACATTCTAGTAAAGGATTTCAAGGCTAAATATGCCCTTAGGAATTGATAAATTGAAAGAGACGTCCAAAATAGTTGACCTTCAACTTCTCGAATGTCAAAAATGATGGATAACTCTGTTGAGTTAAAAACGTGATACTTCGTCCTTTGAAAAGTAGATTTTTTTTAAGATTACAAAAAAAAACATAAAGTAGGCCTACCCTATTATGAAATCAGATTCAAAAGAGGATTATTTGACGTTTACAAATGTATAGATCTAGTTTTGGATGTATGGTTGTCAATCAAATCGTTACAATTTAAGAAATGGATCCACTATATTTAGAACTAATTTAATAGTAATATTTTAGAAGCATAGCCAACATGCTTAGCTTTTTTTTAACGCCAAAAGCATTGGCACAGGCCTACTTTAGAATTTTACAGAAAAATTACAGCCTCACCTATGTATTTTATCATCTAGTCAAATAATAATTTAATAGAATATATAAATATTTAAATTTAAAACACATTTTATTTATTTAATATACCCTAATATGTAGGCGCATGTAATATAATTATAGGACACTAAATCTAAGATGTTTTAATATAATAGAACCTTAGAAATAAAGCATCGTTAGAAGTCCATAGTGTATATATTTTAAAATTTTAATACTTAAAATTTTTTCTTATAGTTTTATATATATTTCAAAGTTTAGGATTGCATAAACAGGGTAATTAGGTTACATTGTAAAACTCATTGAATATCAGTTGATAGTAAATACGATAGGCCCATATTTAACGGCCAAAATAATTAATTATCTACAACTGCTGATTAAAAGTAGGATGAATGATAATTTTAATTGATATTGGTGAGACGAATTAATTACTTTGAGTTGGTATCCTCAAAAATAAAAGTAGGGTGAAAGTTATCTGAAATGCATAAAATAAGCAATCTTTCTTAATTATTTACAACTGTAATTAATTAACTAATAAAACTTACCTTCATTCTTATGAAGAGCGCCGGGCTATGAACACCTCAATGGCTGAATTTATCGTTCACACTCGAGGGGAAAATAAATAAATTAATATACAATGTTCTTCAAAAGCTTGACGAAAAGGACTTAGAATACAGAAAACTGATATTTATTTTTCTTCTTCATATATAATTTAATTTAACCTATGTATAAACAAAAGAAAATATAGTATTAAATAGGTTAAAAATGCACACGTAAACAAAAATAAGAAAAATAAAACTTGTAAAGTATAAGTTTTGTTATTTCAAAGTTAACAAAAAAATATATTATATAATTAGTTTAACGCGCACTTTGTTTTGACATTTATATACCTGTACATTTTTAATGCGTCCTGTGAAAAAGTAGGCTAAAGAAGGTTTTCGCCTGATCAATGAATACAGGACGATCGGCAGCACGACGTCCAAAGTTCGAGTACCAGGACGGAACTAGCCGACAAAAGACGAACAACACATCTAGAGCTTCCCCCCCTTCCCCTCCACACATCAAACCATACGAGCGAGAGCGAAACAACAGCCATTCTCTCTTCCTATTGGTCGTCTTCGAGACGAAATGGGCGTGAACCAACAGAGCCTCTTATATTAAAAAAAATATCATGGGCGGGGCTAATATTCCAAATTGTGTTTATTGCCCTCCCCTCCTCTTTAACTCGCAACAACTTTCCATCATCCTGTTGTTGTTGTTTTTTATGTTCTGCGAAAATGATCTTCCCTCTTTTGTGAATAACAGATCTTGTTTTTTTTGTTGTGAATAAAAAGATCTTGTTTTTGTTGTGAGCACATGCTAAGAAGTTGAATTATGCATGTTTAATGACTTTACGCGAAACCTTTCTCTGATGCAAAACTTCAAACCTGTTTTGACTAGACCTATAACTGTCCGAACTGAAGTTCCCCCCCCCCCTCCCCTTTTTGCGTGACTCATAATTCCGCCATACACAAAAAGGTACCTACAGTAATAATATTTCATGCGTCAATCACACAACGTGGACATACAATTTTAGGATAATGTTTTAAAAGAAGGTTAAGGTAGGGAAAAAGTCGAAGAAAGAAATGGTCAGTGGTTTTTTTTTAAACTTTTTTTCTTGGACAAAATAAATCAAATAATTCTCCAATATAAATATAAAATTTAATTTTCTTCACCTAGTGATATCAACAGTTGTTGAATATTTGTCATAAACATAGCAAAATTAGATGAGAAACTTTGTAAATGAAGATAAAAAGTTGTCATTAAATTCCAGAACACCTTTGACAGATAATTAACATCTGTTGGTATGACCATGTGAGGTAAATTAAACTCTAGGTTTGTACTGGAGAACTATTTAATTTATTTTGACCAAAAAACAACATTTTGTTATAAAAACTGCAAAAATCACTGGCCTTTTTTTCACACTCCCCACATCCCCAACTTAATTTCGTCTTGTCATTTTGTTGGGCACATATCGGTGATTTAATTTCGGAAAAGGGGGAGGTATGAGGTGGCAAGGTACTTATTCATATAATTAAAAACATCGTACGGAAACTTTGTCATTACAGTTTTTAAACTGACACAGTCACAGGCTACTACTCGTGACGTCACAGGTCACGAAAATAACGGGTTGTTATCGGCACATAATATCTTGGCTAGGCCCATTACGACGATTTAAGACTCAATAATATAGGCCTAATATATATTTTTCACCGCATCTTAGGAATTACTACCATTCCAGGATATTAGAATTTTTCAGAGTAAGGAGGACGATAGAATTTAGAGGAAATGCATCCTCATTTGCGTGGAGGTAGAGCAGGAAACCACTTAGGGAGAAAAAATTATCAGGACAATCAATTAGGGTCTGAACCCCGCCCTGACCGTCAAAAGTAGACCTAAGCTATGTCATTTGAACTCAAGGGCAATGAAAGAAAGAGCCCCCCCCCAAAAAAAAATAATAATTTAAAATTGAATGTACCACTCTATAGGGGTTCATGTATCTATATGCCTAAGTACAAAAACCTTTATTGTATATAGGCATAGTAAAATTTTCTATCGACCCTCCCACCCCCTTCCTCCCCCTAATAGAAATATTATCTTTGTACGCTCTTGGATGAACCTGACATTTAAATCACGTGCACACCGATTAGAATGTGTTTTTGTTTAAATTTCTATAAAAGGTGCATTTAAATTATAATTAAATTTAAGAGATACAATTTTGGGCTGTGAGGAGGAGATTCTAGACTCTAGAAACCCCCCCTTAGTTTCAAGCCCACCTTTCATTTTTCAAAATAATTATTTCTAACTGGTCATTTTTAATTTTCTGAAGTGTGGTTAGTACAGCAAACTGATCCTAGAAGGCAGGGATTTATAATTACCGGATATAGGCCTACTGATAGATGGTTTTCCTACCCTCCTTCCTAGCTTATACTAGTGCATTTAATCTCCAACTCATTAATAAGATTTCATTTAAACGAGTCACTTAATATTAACGATCAACGTTTATTCCCAAATCGTCGTCCCTTTTAAAAAAAAAACACGTCTTGTCACGGTGCTTAGCCCCCCTGGAGGGGGTGATACTGAGAACTAACCCCCCCTTCCCTCTTTCCCTTACAAGACAGTCAGCTGTCTAGTTGGCGGGGACAATAGACATGTCTGCCAGGTCTAGTGTGAAGAACTCGTGGAGCCCCCCCGCCAAGAGGGTTTTAACACCCTTCCTTCTACAGGCTGTGCTGCTTACATTCACAGGATAGATAGATGTTAATACCCTCCTATATATATTTTGTAATTATTCAAACCAAATTTTATTTTGTATATTTAGAACCAGTTTCTTGCTGTCAGGCTATGCAGAGATTGTTTTGATTGTGTCTCAGAAATCTCATCTCGTAAGTAGAACTCATTGACCAGTTATCGAACCAACATGCAATCCGAGTCTAATAAGAGATTTTTTTACAATTGCTAAAGCTTTCAAAACATTTTTCATGTATCCATAGATAAAGTCGTGTGATCTGTATTTGTCACTTTTGACAAACAGTATCAAAACGTATAAAATAATGACAATAATCATCATCATCATCAAGAACAATTTCCTATTTACTTCTGTCCTCCTACCATCTTTATTCCACTCCACTCCTCTTCACACTCTCTTTATCCACCTGTGCCTGGATCTTCCTCTTGTCCTCTAGACCACCACATCCATTTCGAGAATCCTCCTTGGAATCCATCTCCTCTTCCATCCTCTTCACATGTCCATACCCCCCTCAAACTGCTAATTATACTACTATAAAGCCACATGGGTGACTCACTCACTCACTGACATTAATGTTTACCCACTTACAGATGAGCTAGAAACTTGAAATTTGGATAACTTATAGCTTCTAGCCTGTAACCGACGGGAAAATTCTAAAGAGTTAAAAAAAAAAATGTAACCCTCAAAAAAAGTTCAAAACGGCGAAGCAACTTTAAAGTCGGTACGGACCATTCTTTGGAGGTCTCTTGTGGCTAAACGGTAAGACCTATCAAAAAAACTGATTGCACCAGCAGCCACGGATTTGGCGAGATCCACAAGTTTGGTCCTATTACTTTTTGTCGTATCTCCATCGGTTATACCTTAGATAGAGCTAGATTTTTTTATTTTAGGTAAATTTTGCACATTTTCCACACATTTTTTAATTTCTAAACAACGCTGGAATTACATTAGTTTACATCCGCTTGCAAAGAAAACTCACTGGGGGTTTGGGGGCCGAGCCCCCAACAAGCAAAGCGAGTAAATATACACCAAAACAAAATCAAAAAGTTTGTAATTTTTATAAGATCTATTCTTCCAAAATTATACTGGGCATTCCCATGTCAGGAATGTAATGTAGAGTCTTTGTATGAATGATCAAACGGAGAACATAATACCACAGGTAGGCTTACGGTTTTAACAAGCACTGCTTACTCTGGCAACACGCCAAGACACTACACTTTAGGACAGGCATGTCAAACTTGTGGCCCGCGGTCCATAATTATGTGCGGCCCGCAGACATTTTTTTAAATGAACTAACATACGATGCTATCTCGTTCTTATTTTTGATAAACGTCGTAAAAAAACACCATTTTAGATCATGACACGGGGAAATTGATCAATATTCGGGGAAATCTAGCAATTAAGTAAGGTTAGTGCATCAATAATTGATTCCCAAAAATGGTTAAATTTGCAAACCAAAAACTGCACAATTTTTGGCAGCACATGAGCGTATGAATAGTTTTTTTTAGCACCACGTCTTACTACACGTTCGAGTTATACGCCTATGTACTAATTACGATAATGGGTTAGGGATTAGAAAGGATATATTTAGAAGAAGTTTACCCAAATTTGCGTCAAGAGATTGGAAAACAGTTTTAGAAAAACCACCAGACCGAGAATCGAACCTCAATCGATCTCCCAGTCATATGCAGTCTAGTCTACTGCGAGAGTAACGCCTTAGAACATGCGGCCACCAAAGCGGGTGCTAAAGAAATTAAAAATTGTTTTTATAGGAGAAGCAAACAACTATTTTCACTATTCAGTTGACTTATAAATCTAACAGAACCTGGTTTAATTACAGAGGAAACTAATAACATTTATAAATCTAACAGAACCTGGTTTAATTCCAGAGGAAAGTAATAACAACATTTATAAATCTAACAGAACCTGGTTTAATTCTAGAGGAAAGTAATAACAACATTTATAAATCTAACAGAACCTGGTTTAATTACAGAGGAAAGTAATAACAACATTTATAAATCTAACAGAACCTGGTTTAATTACAGCGGAAAGTAATAACAACATTTATAAATCTAACAGAACCTGGTTTAATTACAGAGGAAAGTAATTACAACATTTATAAATCTAACAGAACCTGGTTTAATTACAGAGAAAACTAATAACAACATTTATAAATCTAACAGAACCTGGTTTAATTACAGAGAAAACTAATAACAACATTTATAAATCGCTTCTTTCTAATAAAAATTCATCGCAACTTTCTGGTTCGAAATCGTTTCAGCGGAAGAGATTCATTTTCACATTTAATTTGCTGAAAAGAAACTAGAAATTCACATTAAAAAAAGAACTCTTTATTAAATCAGGCCTATCTTAAGGAAATACAAATATTCTATTTTAAGGAACTTAGCTCATGGTATTTTATTTAAACGGAACCTTTTATTTGTGGAAACATGGACAATGAATGTAAGAGAGTAAGAAAGTGGTGGTCATGTGAATGAAGTTTGTGAGGAGCAAGTTAGCTGTCACGAGGAGAAACAAGATTAGGAATGAAGTTATCTGGGAAACAGTAGGGGTACAGGGAGTACATGAGATAGTAGAGGAAGCAAGAATGCGATGGTATGAACATGTAATGAGGATGTTTGAGTATATGAGATAGTAGAGGAAGTAAGAGTGAGATGGTATCGGCATATAATGAGGATGGAGAAGGAGAGGATACAAAAGAGAATGATGGAGATGAAGTATTTAGTAGGGCCTATAAAGATCGCCAGAGAGTTCAAGAAAGAGATGGGAGGAGCTGATAACAGAAAGTGTGCAAGTGAGAGGAGAGTAATGGAAGCAATTAAAGGAGGAAGAATGTTGGAAGGATAGAGGAAGATGGAGGCATTTTACTAAACTGACACGGCCGAAGGCTAGAAACAGTTGATGAAGATGATGATAACCGTGGAAAATGGCAGATCATTGAATGATCTGGTATAATCCTATACTGTTGGTCTAGTAACCACTCAAAAGCATAAATCCAAGCAGTACCAATCTTATTATAATATAACAAATTCTATTGTGTGAGTTCCCTTTTTATATTAAGTGTTATGAATTACTAAAGCTACGAGAAAGACTTTCATATAGACTACTCGCATGTCAAGTCATGTGATGTGGAGCTGTCATTTTTGATAGATAGGTACCATCAATGTGGTTGTGAATTTGTTAGTAATAAATTACATTATCATATTTTTAGTTTGTTAATGAGGACACCTTTTAAAAATATTTTAAGCTCTATTTTATCATCCTTATTACATACTAGACAGGGTCCCCGAAAAAGGTGTCCATGATTCACATTGAAACATAATAAGGTGAGGTACAAAGCTTGCACATTTTAACAAATAAACATTAACTTTGTTCAATTACTTCACTTCAATCTTTGTATATCCACTTTGGTGGCCACATGATCTAAGGCGCTACTCTCACAGTAGACTAGACGGAGAGATCAATATTTGAATCTCGGTTGGGTGTACTGAGGTTTTTTTTTCAAAATGGTTTTACACTCTCTATCCACGAAAATTCGGGTACACTTCCTCTAAATATAACATTCCTAATCCCTAAAAAATCATTAGCTTAATTAGTAGGCTCCATAAGCTTATAGCCCGAACGGGTAGTAAGACTCAGTGCTAAAATAAATATTTCATATATATATATATTTTAAACAAAGAGTTTGTCTGTCATGAGTATTGTGTGATATCTACCACACACAGAGGACTGACGTTTTAAAATTAGTAGCCCCTGTGTACAAACATGTGTACCTAGAAGAAGGAATTTTTACATTTCTGATTAGATTTATTTTAAGCTTTTTTAAAACTTGGTCAGAAAAAAATAAAATGAAGAGATTTTTGTTTTCTGTCTGATTGAAGCAAGGAAAAGTGTTTCCCGGGGTAACCCCGCAACCGGGCAGCGCCGGGTACTTTCTCTAGTTTTATTATAAAATCCAAGACACCTTTTTTTTTTCAACGATCTTGTGTATTAAATACTACCTTTTTTTTAATACATGCCCTTAAAAAGTCCAACCACTGTTTCTAAAGTGGATAAGTCATGGCGAAAGGGCGCTACAATACTACCCCCACCCCCTGTCCCACAATGTTGCTGTAATATTTGAGCTAATTTATGGTGCGCGCGCCCCTGGGTTCTAGGGTGACATGTAGGGTCCACGAGGGGGTGGTTCGGGGGAGGGGAGGGTGGTAGCTCCAGTCCATCGAATTATCCGCACAAGGTTGCTTCTTTTCATGCTCACCCTGGTGGATTAATCCCGCGGTGGGGGTTTAGTCAATGCGTGCGCTACGCATGTGTGTGTGTGTGTGTGTGTGTGTGTGT
>CABFWO010004456.1:33751-43879 GCA_902155825.1 Timema genevievae
TGTGTGTGTGTGTGTGTGCTAGAAGAGCCGCCGAGCCCTCCTATACTATCCACTGTTCACCATTCAACGCTCATATACACACAAGTTGGCCCCCTTTTGCTTGCTAACACATTCATTCTGAAAGAACAAGTTAGAAAACCGTGTCAAACCGCAGTTTTTTTCAAAAAAAAAATATATATGTACGGCATTTTTTTTAATGAATGAACTAAAGTAGACAAAGTTGTTTTATCCGCGTCCGACATCTTAACCCTCAGTAGCGTGCCTCTATACTGAGATATATGTCTTGATTTGTTAATTGGCTTTGTAGACA
This sequence comes from Timema genevievae, assembly GCA_902155825.1. Classification (NCBI taxonomy): domain Eukaryota; kingdom Metazoa; phylum Arthropoda; class Insecta; order Phasmatodea; family Timematidae; genus Timema; species Timema genevievae. Next base: position 34,062 of record CABFWO010004456.1, read on the forward strand.
AATTTCTCAATGGAGAAACTTAAGTATCGCCCTTCACGATGATTTTTATTTATTTGAAGTTTTTAACTGCACTTTCTGAACCGACTGATTATATCATGACACAAGAAATTCTATGAACGAGAGTGAAAGGGTCCACCAATTTTGTCGGGAAAGGTATTTTCATAAACCTTCCAGAGTTCTTTAACATGCCACAATCGACATGGGACAGGCGGCTTTAATTCCCTTCCGTAGGAAGTTGTGCTACGGATTTTTATCGCTCAAGAAAAATCCGTCGACCTCGGATGGGTTTGAACCCACGAACATTTCCGCTGATAAATTGACAGCCGGGGAGCTGGAATTAGAATTAAAATTAGCTCATTAGTCCTTTAATAAAACTATCATTGGATTTATAGAGTACAGGTCAAAAAAGCCTATTTTTCTGTGTCGTGTCTTTCGAGAGGTCCGTTACCCTTTCCTAGAGGATTGTTTCGGAAAAAGAGCCCTGTTTGAATATTTCAACTTCATTTTGGCATGAACCATATTTTGAAATAACTCATCGAATAGTTAAATATCACCTTAGGAGGAACTGTATTTTGCACGACGTCAGAGAAGGAAAGGTTGAGGGAAAGAGGAGCTTAGGAAGGAGGAGGATTCAAATATTGGATGACTTGAAGGAAAGAAGGAAATTCTAAGAACTGAAGGAGAAGAAAGACAGGGTCATAAAACAAAACACCTAATGATGATGACATTTCTCAACAAAGTTTTAAATCTTTATCTCTAAATTACATGTTTAAAAAAAAATTCATGTTATTTTAGCTGTGCCTATATTTTAATTCCAAAAAAACTGTTTCAACATTTTAATCTAATTTTAATCGTTCTGTTTTATTTTTCAAATTACCTCTTACTTTTTTTTTTAAATCGAATTTTTATCTTTCTCCTATATTAACCCAATAAATTTCAATGTTCTACTTTTCAAATCTTTTCTCATCTTAAATTACTCTCCTTACTTATAAACTTTTTTTTATAATGTTCTCTAAAATGTTTCTAGACTTTGTTCCAACCAAATTCTAGAATCTTCCTTGCTAAAAAGTTACAAACAAACACTCGACAAAGAACAAACTTAATTTGAAATTTGACGATGTGGGCGTCCATCATGGGCCCCTTGATACATTGTGAACTGTGACGATTTGGCGCCTGCGCTCTATAAACTCACTCAACAGGACGAACGCCGTCACTGGAGAAGTAACAATAAGGGTTGTTTGAACACATTTCCTTCGCTCCGATGAGTCGATAAAGAGGAGAACACGAAGTGCGATCGGAAGAATTATTTCATCGTGTCGCTCTCGTTTCGACAAGTCTCCCACGCAACCCCTGGACTGACGCATCACGCGCTTCACTTGTTCGGAACGTGGCATTTCTCTTCCTCTCCAACCTCCCCCTCTATAGAGTTCACACGTTCTTCCAGGAGCTACATCTTCCGTACACCGGGGGCCCCACTTAGATATTCATACCTAGTTCTAGATGTGTCCCTGGACAGGCGTCAGGACTGACGAGCGAGCGCGTGATTAGTAGATGGCTCTAGAGTTGTTGATGAGGAGGCAAAGGTTCGAATCTTAGCTCAGTGAACTGAGGGGTGGTTTTTAACAAGTGATTTATTGTTGTGGTTTTCTCATCCTCTCTCCACACTAATGGTGATTCTTATTTGTAAAGGCCTACTTTGATTATAATATTGAAGTATTTTAACATATATATATAGTTTATGATCTTACCAATTAAACCAGGCCGTTAGTATCAAGTGTGCTAAGCCTATCGTTAATAATAAAAATGTCAAATGAGAAGTTTTCCCAGCACTCAATGAACCAACATACAATAATATTGCCTAGCGCCTGTAAACTAGACTGTACCGGCTCGAGCGACTAGCTCCAGTCTGGCCGTCCCCTCAGTCGGAGATACAAGGCCCTACTTCTTAACAGGCCATGGTTTTAGGGATTATAAAGGTTATATTTGGAGGAAATGTGCCCTAATTTTTGATTAGAATACACCTGCTGGTATTCAAACCTTGACCTCCCCTTAATTTGCGAATCAGATAATACACGAGAGTGACGTTTGTATCCGTGTGCCCATTGGTTCACGTGATAGATAAGGTGATTCCAGAGTAAACACAACATCCAGTGCTCTGAATGTTAAATCATCACTCTGATAGAGAAAACCCCCTATTCCACAAATGTTCATACCTGCAACGGTATGCACGTGGACTAAATGTCTGGTTTGCAAGTAATGGAGAGGTCGGGGTTTAGATCCTTGCTGGTTCTATACTGAGGGTGATTTTCCTAACTGGTTTCCCCTTTACCCTACAAGCGAATATCGATATATTTTATTTAAATTTTACCTTCCTCAAATCCCCCCCCCCCCTNATGTAATTAAAAGGTAGCCCGGATGGATAGTAAGTGGTGATTTTTAAACAGATATTTTAATTTGTTATACATACCAGTAATCGAACCCGGGACTTTTGATTCAGTAGAAATAAGTTTTACAGATAAAGATAAAAGGTGCCGATCCAAAAGGGTCGATTTAATACCGTCATTTGTTGAGGCGGGGGTGTAGGGCACGCGAGGAAAGGCCAGGGTTTTTGTGGTTTTTATATCAAAACTTTTATTTTATCCCAAAATAAATCAAATATTTCTCCAATAGAAATATGGAGTTTAATTTTCTTCAACTGGTGATATCAACAGTTGTTGAATATTAGTCAAGGGTGTCCTGGAATAATTTAATAGCAAATTTTTCTCTTCATTTAAAAAGTTTCTCATATAATACTGTTATGCTCTTGACAGATATTCAACAACTGTTGATGTAACCAGGTGAAGAAAATTAAACTCCATATTATGTTCCTACTGGAGAAATATTTGATTTATTTTGGGCAGAAAAAATGTTTTGGTATAAAAACTGCGAAAACACCGACCTTTTATCGCTCCACCAACACTCTCACCTTGATATTAAGTGAAAAGTTAGAAAGTTTCTCACCTTTCGAGGTATTTATCGCTCCACCAACACTCTCACCTTGATATTAAGTGAAAAGTTAGAAAGTTTCTCACCTTTCGAGGTAATAAAGACTTCCTCCCAACGTTTGGACAAATAGTTTGCACGCGTTGGAGTTGTTTAGTCAAGTGACTTGCCGTGTGTTTGTGTCAAGTAGAGTTGTGGTGACGTAATCAACGAATTGAGGGCTGGCACACTCGACCCAATCTTGCTGGCACACAAGGTCGGTCTTTGTAGCCCTTTCCAAACTGATTGAATTGCTAATACCGCTACGAGTTAGAAGACCTACAAACCAGGCTCAACTCTCCCGGTTCACACCTTGGAGTAACAACCGGCTAAATCACTCGTTAACAAGGCTGGTAACACACCAACGAGTCCCAAGTCAAGTCGATTCCAATCTGACTCTTGAGTCAAGGCCTTTCACACTGCTGAGTTGAGTCATCGAGTCAACTAGTTTGATATAAGAGTTCGTGCAAGATGGATGCAATCCTAGCGGTTTCTATAAATACAATTGTACGGAGGCGCCAGCGTGGACGTCTAGAAAGACATCGCTTAGTGTGGATTCAACCAATTAATGTAAAACGATGCACCTTTGGTAGTTTTTCACATTTGTTTCCAAATAGCGGGAACTGCATTTCCATCCCGATGTTCTGGATGGGACGGGTTAAAAATCGAAGCATTCTCTTGAACGATAACAATGAGGTGTTCAGTGTCCATACAGTTGGCCTTGGAAAGCATGTGAAAATAATACACTTGACTCGGCTGGACTCGGGATGACTCGCCTGGACTCAGCTGGACTCGGGGTGACTCGTCTGGACTCGGGATGACTCGCCTGGACTCGGTTATCCTCGGGGTGACTCGGCTGGACTCGGGATGACTCGCCTGGACTCGGTTATCCTCGGGGTGACTCGGCTGGACTCGATTAAACTCGTGGTAACTCAGCTGGACTCGGTTGGACTCGGGGTGACTCGACGCCATAGCTCAGTCGGTAGCTTATCTGTCTACTGAGCTAAAAGTCCCGGGTTCAATTCATGTCATGATATAAAAATGTATCATTAGTGAACTGTGGGTTTCTCCTTTCACAGTGATGAATTAACGGTCGGGGGCTGGATGTTGTGTCTGTTATAGATTTAAGTTAGTTTATAGGTCGTGTGCTGGTATAATCGGTTGGTTTAGAAAGTGCACGTTAAATACCTCAACTAAATAAAACTAAACTTTTTCCCCACGTCTTACTTACTAACCGTGATGTACTAGTTACACTAACGTGCTAGGGATGAGGAAGGTAAGATTTAAAGGAAGTGTAGCCTCATTTTCGTGGAGATACAGTGGAAAAACCGATTAGGAAAAAAACCTCAGTAAGCCCAAACGGGATTTGAATCCCTATCGCCGCGTTTTTAGCAGTCCAGTTGATTGCGAGACTATTAGACTGGATAAATTAAGGTAATATAGTAGGGAAGCTAGGATTTTAAGGAAATGTACCCACGTTTGCGTGAAGGAAGGGTGGTAAACGTGTGAGTAAGTTTCAGCACAGTACACAAAACCGGGATTCGAGACCCGATCATCCCGTCATTGGCAAACTAGACTAGACGAGAGCTATGTTTTACGTTGTTTCTCCTATTACGATCACCACCGGTGATATTAATAACTAGGAAACGTATAACCGGGTAGTAAGAGTCAGGTGACCTGGCGGTCTAGGGGTAAGGTGTCAGACTTCTGTGCTGGGGTTCCGGGGTTCAATCCTCGGTCCCGGCACAGATTTATCTGATTGCCAAACCCTTCCTTCACCTCTGACAAGACGTGTATTAATCACAACTTGTGAATGTGAGGAATGCCAGGCCTCTACCGTGGTTCGGATTCCACGTTAAACTGTAGGTAGATTGACTATTGGGTTATAATTTTAAATATTACCTTATTCTCATCTTATATTTTGACTGATACATGATGAAATGTGTATTTATAAATTAAATCTATCAAGCATTAAACTTAATTTCAAACTTAATTGCTTGGACATCATAATATGTGCTCTAACTTTGTATGCATGCTTATTTTTTAAAGTGTTATGTGTTATTTTAAGTGTGTCGAATATTTTAATTTCAAAAAACTGTTTGGACACATTTCAACTTGAAATTTTAAATATATATTTTATAACAATTGTCAATCCTATTGTCTGACTATTCTTTATCATTCTCATATTGATTATAATCTAATAAAAAAGGCCTGGATTTAGATGACCTAAATATGATAAAAAATAACTTCTTGTTTAAAAAAAAGACCTTAAAATAGGAGCAAAAACTCGTAATTAACGCACATGACCAATTCAAACACGTTCTCTACAAAAATTAATATAAACTAAAAAAATATATATAAGCAATGAAAAGTATTCAACAACTAAACTCTTATATTCTGCTAAATATAATATTGATTTACAAATATCTGCTTCAGAAGTAATGGCTACCCCCTCCCAACGCAACCCTCTCTACTCTAGTTGCAGTCTCGTGTATTTTACAAGCAAACAAGAAAAGAGAATACAAAGTTAATTGATTACATTATATAAGTCTCATTCCGACAACTGTGTGTTAGAAACATTTATGTTTGAGCATTTATGCTTTTATAAAATATCGATAATATTTTAAAATATATTTATTCAACATAAACTCTTTAAAATGGCTCCAAAATGCGCCTAAAAATGCCTCTAAAACCTCTTAAAATGCTTAAAAATAACCCAAAAATGACACAAGCCAAGAGAATATTACCTTAAATTCCAAAATGACCAAAAATGACAAAAGAACTACATATAAAATATAAATTTCTACCACAATGGTATCATGAGCAGAATTCGTATACCTATGAGCATTGTAAGTGAAAAAAGATTAAATATCATCCAAATCTGAGCCCTGCTAATAAGTTAAAAATTTATTTTCAACTCTTATCTTATCTTATAACAAGATTAGTTTGGGTGTGTACTAAGATGCTTGACACTGACTCGGTAGGCCATGGTTCAATCCTTGACTGGCTTAGATACGTAAGTATTTGTGGTTTTCCATACTCTCACCACGCAAAAGGCAGGGACACTTCTTAAAAACTCTCCATCCTCATACTTTTACCTCTAACCTTGTAACTAAAGTTACTATTAGCCGGTACACTGTTGATCTAACTAATATGTTTAGTGAAAAAAACTGACAGGTTAATAATACTGCCCGAAATGGTGGTCACATGGACAAAGGCGTTATATCCGTCTATTCTGGCTTATCAGTATCGGTTAGGTCAGGGTTCAAGTACTAACAGGGTGTACCGAGGTGTTTATAGTTTTCTAGATAGTCTCCCACTCTCCCTCCACGCAAATGCAGGTAAACTTACTCTATAACCAACTTTCTTTGTCGCTACCCATAAGTGTAAATATGAGGATCTGTGGCTCACATAAATAAAATAGTATTAATTATTACTACCCGACTAAGGTGATTCACATATTTACCATCAATGGGGCAGGGATGAATGAGGTATAATCTAGAGCAGGTCCTGTCCAACTGGTGGCCCACGAGCCGCATATTTTGCGGCCCGCGACGCATTAGAAGAGTTAAAAATAAGTAATTCAGGAATTCCTTAAACATGTTTAGACTTATGGAATTATTTGCTTTATTGTACTGTTTATCAAATGTAACAATATTTTTAATGTAATATATTTCTTATTAGTCTCTAGGCCTATCATTCATCTGTTTAATTTATCCGAAAATTGAAAATACCGTACACTGGATTTTCTGTTATAGAGTAGGCTATATATACAGGGTGTTCGGAAACTCATAACCCAAACAGCACATATAGCGTGTTTGAACCAAGAATAATACAAAATCCCTGTACACTTACATCCGGAAAACAATGCTAATACCATCAAATTGTGTTCAAAGTTTCGGCGTACAGCGCCGGAAGAGCAAAGCTGTTCAAGCATGCGTGTACAACAGGTTGCATAGGAGTTAGGCGTACGGCATTGCACACCTCGACATCTCGGAGCACAGCAGCAGAACACACCACAATTAATAGTAAACAACACAACACTCCATTTAGAAATGAGAATACGTTCTGAGAGTCATCATTAACGGTCCTACATCACAGAAGGTGCTTGCTTTTATTACATGTAGAGTGCTGCGCGACTAGCTCCTATGCAAGTTTTTGCACACGCATGCTTGAACATCTTTGCTCTCCCGGCACTGTACGCCAAAATTTATAACACAATTTGATGGTATTAGCATTGTTTCTCGGATGTAAATGTATTGTGATTTTGTATTACTTTTGGTTCAAACAGGCTATTTGTGCAGTTATGGATATGAGTTTTCAAACACCCTGCATATTTATATAATTATATATATATTGTTGAAACTGTATAGGCTTAGTTAAACGTGTCTAGGAATATAAAATGAGCCCCTTAGCTAAGTTCAAGCTGGACAGTCCTGATTTAGAGGAAATATACCCGCATTTTCCATGGAAGGAAACTGATAATCCACTTAAGAAAAACCTACTCAGTACTTACTTTCAATCAAGACTCGAACCCTGAAAACTAAGCCAGCAAGGTCACTCTATCCACGTGACTAGTGATATTATTAATATTTGTGTTACACGTGTTTGAACATAGTCTCGTGTCGCACGGACGTGAGGGTGCAGGAAAGGGTGGGGGTCACTGTCTCTCTCTCTCAAGAGAGGGGTTGAATTATTTGGTCTGTCTTGTCTGCAGGGACCACCAATTACGTCCCTCATTACACCCCATTGCCACCAAGTCAGGGGTAGAAACAGTCTTCAACAGCCAAAAGAGGATAGGAAGATAATATTTGTATAGTAAATAATCATAACTATTTTATAGTTTATTCTTTAAGGGCTCCATCTACTTGAAGATAAATATCCTTATACTGATATTTCTTGTAGAAGTAGTAGCTCTGATATATATAAGCTTATATAATCTGTATTTGTTTACTGATGACTGATTTTTGAACAAACTGAAATTTTTTGAAAATAGTTCTAACAATATTTTTCAAAATTGTTATTTGAAGACTAATTTACGTGATGATAAATAATGTTTGTTGGTTTTCTAAAATAAACGAATTTAAGGGATAAATTATTTGAGGCAAATTTTATAAAATGTAAGATATTAAAAAAAAAGAGAGTAGTTTACCACTTGTATTTGGTCAAATCCTAAAGTAGGTCAGCGCCTGGAGTACTCGTATGTCAGCGGTTCAACGAAAGAACAGCCAAATAGCAGTGTCGGAAAGATGTATTGATTTAAATAGGACAAGCTGTAATAGTGAATGTGTTATTTTCCCGGCAGGGGGTAAGTCACTCGACCGAGGCTCCAGATTAACAATGAACCACTCAGTGAACAGAGCAAGATAGCAATCACTGTCACACTTACGATCTAGTGTAAACTTCAAAACCCGCCTCGGTGGCGTAGTTAGCTGACGCGCTAATTGTGTTGAGCTCTACTGTCAAGGACGGGGAGATCGAGGTTCGAATCTCGGCCGAGTGAACTGGGGGTGGTTTTTCCTAAATGGTTTTCCACTCTCCCTCCACGCAAATGCGGGTTCACTTCCCCTATATTCAACCTTCCCAATTACCAAACCATTAGCTTAATTAGTACTTAAGCGTATAACCCGAACGGGTAGTAAGACGCGGTGATAAATAAATAAAATAAATAAATTAAAAAACACTTCAAACAAACTTCCTTTTGTCACCCCGTCCTATAATGGGGTAGGGATAGGGAAGGAATAATTTGGGGTAAATATACTTACATTTGCATGAAAGAAGGTTGGGACACAATTTTGAAGGAACAGACATCAGTACATCCTTACCAGCTGGTCTAGACTAGGTGAGTCTGACACTTAATCAGCGTGCCCACCGATGCGGGTTTCTGGCTAATTGATACCATCCGTATTGGCTGGCATTGTGAGACAAAGGCGAGAGTATCGTCTTGTCTGGATTACCGGTGAAGAGCTCAAATCACCCGCTTCGGTGGCCGCATGGTCTAACACGCTACTCTAGCAGTAGACTAGACTGCTGATGATGGGGATATCGAGGTTTGAATCTCGGTTAGGTGTATTGGGGGTGGTTTTTATAATGTGGTTTTCCACGTAAATGTGGGTACACTTTATCTAAATATAACCTTCCTAATCTCTAAAACCATTAGCGTAATTAGTACATAAGCGTATAACCCGAACGGGTAGTAAGACACGGGTCTAAAAAGAAAGTTATATTTGACAGGGCGAAGTCTCTCAAAAGGTGTGTCCCTGGGGTAGAAACTGTAAATTTGATGGTGGGATTCGAACTCATATCTCACAACAATAGGTCTACTAGTAAGTACCAAGTACTGTACATAACCCTTAAAAAAAAAGAAGGTGAAATTCGTTTTAGATGTTATCCTTGAACAATTTGTTTTGGAGGAAGGGATTTAACCAACCCCTTTTTAATAAATACCCTCTCCTCTTTTTATTTTTTTCTAACCTAAAAAATAAATTTAAAAAAAAGCGCGACGAAAATAATGGCCATCAGGAAATTCATCCAAATTTCACGGCTGCCTCTTTGCGCCCACTACGGCCAGATATTATTATTATTACTATTCCTCGAGTAATATGTAGTTCTATTATATGACTCCAGCCTCCCTAGTATCGTATGGGCCATTCACCACACGTTCATTCTGCTAGAGATAAATATACGATCTTCACCTCCTTTGTTAAGAAGCTACATACAAGCTGGACAATATAAATTTCTTCACTCTGGCGGTAAGAGGAACTTACAAAGAATTTAACCAAAAAAAAAAAAAAAAA